>VDFB02334651.1:0-19233 GCA_007258455.2 Sequoia sempervirens | reverse complement strand
TATCTATCATTATTCATATATCATCTCCATCTCAATGTTATGTTGCTGAATTGAGCAACCAACATATCAAATCAATCAAATAATTCATCCATCATTGTATCTATTTGAGGTATTGAAGATTTGTATTAGGTAATGCATGTTATTGTTTTATCATTTTTTTTATCCAATTTTTTATATACGCATCTAAAGTGGGACATTCCGCATAAAATGACATTAACAATCATGGTTGTCACAAATTCAGCTTGGCTTGAATATATCCATTCTGGCCTTATCAAATGTTAGAGAGGCAAGAAGATAAAGTACACCATTAATTTCTCATTTGGATGGGCCATCAATTCCATTAAACTCAAAGTACATGATAATATTGAAAAATGACACAATCACACTATGCAAGACAAGTGATGAGATTAAACTCTATCACATTAAATAATAATAAATATCAACTATGTAAATTGATCACTACAAGACCATATAGTAAGACATAACCAAATGTGAGTGCCTTGATCAATTACAATATATAAACATTTTTTAGTCTACAAATTTATTCAGATATGGAAGGCTTATGCCTATAGGCACAAGAGAGTGGATAAATTAGATTGATAACAGCTTGGGTCCAGGGAATAGAAGACATCTGATCGTGAGATAGGTAACAAAGGGGAATTCATGTGACAAGAAAATACTTATATGATTAAGCATACATGGGATGCAAAAGAAAGAACAAAAACATGAAAATCAAATGGGCTTGAAGCTCAACGACTTAATCACAAGAATCATGAAAACTTGATGACATGAATAAGAAGACAAAAACACGCAGAAACTTTATTTATAAAAGTTGTCTCGAATTGGTAAGCAATCGAGCTCAAGATTTGAATCCTGGAAGAACTAGGTTAAAGAAGCCCCCGCTCTGTGGAGAGGAGCTCGGCCGTACTGCACAAGTTGGTGATGGGTCTTCAATGTTAAACCACATTTTTTACAATTTATATTTTTTTAGACACTACAATGATTTTCATTATAATAAAAAAATGAAAAGGAGGTTACAACAATATTTCACACTCTTTAAACATTAAATATTGAAAGGGTTTCACTCACGTTTTACAACTAGTAAACTATTTATTGTTAACTCATAAAAATAAAATAAAAGGCAGTTTACAACAATATTTCACATTCTCTTTAAACATTAAAGGGGTTTCACCAACATTTTACAACTAGTAAACAGTTTACCGTCAACTGTTATAAGTAATTTGATTTTTGATAATGATCGACATTTCATTTTTTTTCTTTTGGTAAATAAGAGGCCAAGGCCAAAAATATTTATAAATCAAAATTAATACAACTTGTACGATATAATATGTAGTATATATGAAACTTTAAAATGTTACATTTAAAAACAATTTCTGAACATTCTTTCCATATAGCCCTAAATATATCTTCATCAAGAAGATACTAAACAGTCTATAAAAGAACAACAAAAACATAAACCCTCAACCATTTACTTCTTCCTGTTGCCTAGCAGACTTCGAGTGATGAGCATCTCAAGGGGATTTAAGAATAACCGCATTTTCCATCATTTTCTAACCACCAATTTTCTTCAAAGCCTTCCACTACTAACTTAGATAACTCATTAGCCTCCTTGTTTTCCTCCCTATAGTTATGGTTGATGATGTAGCACTCAAAATAAGCTAAGATTGTCATTATTTTGTCTAGAAGAGCTTTTAATCTCCATTTTGGAGTTGTTTCTAATCTTACTGCATTGACCATTATGGTTGACTCTCCTTCAAGCTCAAGTTTCATAACTTTCCTCTTTTTACATTCAATTAGTCCAAGATATAATGCATTCAATTCTATAATATTATTAGTATCTTTTGGAAGGGGAACTGCTATCTTACCAATGGTGAACCCCTTATGATATTTGATTATGCAACCTGCTCTCGAAGGGCCAGGATTTCCTTTGGAAGCCTCGTCAAAATTTAATTTCAGCCAACCTTCTTGTGGCAGAAACCAAACTGCTTGTTTTCTCTTAATAGAGGAATAATCATAATTTCATAAAAAAAGGGAAAATTTTGAGACCTGACCAATTGAATCTCATTCTGCCATCCCATTCTGTAAAAATCCCCTTAGTGTTAAGTTTCAAGGCCAACTTACTATTTATGTTCTCCACTATGGAGTTTTCTACCAAATTAAGCATTGATTCTACAGAACGAGCTTTATTATCAAAAGTTCTTTTGTTTCTTTCTTTCCAAATTTCCCATACCAAGACTGAAGGGCTGATTTCCCAAAGGGAACTCAGAAAACCATCCTTAGGTCTAACTAACCAACCCTAAAATAGATATATAATGTCATTTGGTTGGGTTGTAATCAAACCTAGCTTCACGCAAAGCCATCTCCAATATTTCACTAAGAAAGGACAAGTTAAAAGAAGATGATCAGTGTTTTCTTCTTGTGCTTTGCATAATGTGCATCTTGAAGGGCCTTCAAAGCCCATTTTCTTAAACCTTTCAGTTGTTAATATTTTATTTCTTATCACTAACCAGCAAAATACTCCTGCTTTTGGTATAATTTTGTTGCTCCAAAAAATCTTAGAAGATATCCCCATATCCCTATTCTCATCTTGACTTGCTAATAATTTATATCCTTCTTTAGCATTATACTGACCAAGTTTGGAGGCTACCCATACTAATATATATTTTCCTCCTATAAAATCTAGTTTACTATTCTTAATAGCTTTCTTTAATTGAAGGGACTTATTGTGAGGAATAGGAAGGCCATCCAAGCTTTTTCATTCCCAGCCTAGGGTTGGGTCACCATAAGGGAAGTTAGCATAATCACTGACTTTGTCTCCCCAACTTTGTTTAAGAAAGGTCTTAGTATTTTCTAATGATATAATGTTGTCTAAACTTGGATAACCCCCCCAAGAATCTTCCCAAAAAAGGCAAGACATCATGGAAATCCCAAGATAAGTAATCAACAACTAATGCCTTACACTTGAGGAAAAAATTCAAGATTCTTGAACCTTTTGGTGGATTGTTGATTCTAATGATATCACTTGAAACTGATCCATTGAAATACTTGGCTTGCATAAGTTTAACCCATCTCAATTCTGGGTCTTTATTAATCATCCAAACAAGTTTGGCTCCCAAGGCCTGATTTTGCTTGTCTTGGCTTCTAAGGCCCATGCCTCCTAGATATTTTGGCTTACATATCCTATCCTAGGCTATAAGAGCAATTTTCTTTTTTCCCCTATACTCTGCCAAAAGAAGTTTCTCATTTTTTGAACTAAGAAAGCATTCAGTCTTGCTAACAAGGCTAAGTATGATAGAAGATAAATAGGCAATGCTAATATCACTACTTGGAGCATAACCAATCTACCTGCCCATGAAAACCATTTCCCTTTCCATGAGTTCATACTTCGCTCTATTTTAGATTTCAATGGATCCCATAGCTTAGAGTTCCTCAGTCCTTTATCTAAGGGAATGCAAAGATAGAGGAAAGGAAGAGAACCTTTCCTAAATTTCAATATATTCAAAATCTGATCTCTTTTGTAGGAGACATTGAGAAAAAGAAAACTTCTGACTTATTTTTATTAATTTGCTGACCTGATGCTTTCTCATAAATGGAAAGGATCTCTTGAAAATGACTCAATTCTTTCCTCTTTGCTGCTCCCATCAGTAGTGTATCATCAAAAATCTGTTTATGTGAGGAAGTAATGCCTCTAGTTACTTTAATGCCTTCAATCTAGCTAAAGTTATGATTTTCCTTAGTAGCTCTACCTAGGGCTTCCGCCATAATGATGTAAAGGAAGGGAGACAATGGATCCCCTTGTCATAGTCCTTTGGATAAGCTGAAGTAGCCTACCATGTTGTCATTGACTAGTATTGAAAATCTTGGAGTTGAAATGCATTCAAAGATCCAATTTATCCATTGTCTACTAAACCCAAATGCCTACAACATTTTGCATAAGAACCCCCACTCTACATTGTCATAATCTTTTGAGAAATCTAACTTAATCAACATTCTTGATTCTTGGGTATTTTGTATGGTATGAATCACCTCTTGAGCAATGATTACGCCATCAAGAATCAATCTTCCTCAAACAAAACTAGATTGCTCCTCTGAAATAATGTTATTTAGCAAAGGCTTAAGCCTATTAGCCATGACTTTGGAAATGATCTTATAAATGGTATTGCAGAGTGAAACTGGTTTGAAGTCCTCTAATTTGATAGCCTTCTCCTTCTTTGGAATCAAGGAAATGAATGTGTTATTGATTTCTTTGAGGATTTTCCCTAATCTTTTGGACGCCTCTAATGCTTCAACAAGATCATTCCCTATAATATCCCAACATTTTTGAAAGAAACCTGTAGGGAAGCTATCTGGGCCTAGTGCTTTTTGTGAGGGGAGCTGCAAAAGAGCTTGTTTAACTTCCTCCATGGTAAGACTCTCACTCAAAGGTCTATTCTGGTCTTTGGAGATAAGCTTTGGGATAAAAAACAACAATTTAGATTGTTCTATTTAATTTGAGCCCTCTACATTATTGAACAAATTTCCATAATACTTAACTATATTCTCCTTGATAGAGATTGGGTCTTTAATAGTATTGTTTCCTTCCACTTCAACCTTGGTGATTCTATTGATAGATCTTCTTTGTTTTGTAACATTATGAAAAAAAATTGTGTTCTTGTCTCCAGCTTTTAACCAAGCCTCTCTTGATTTTTGTTTCCAAAAGATTTCTTCTTTGGCCATTATATCCTCATATTCTACTAGGAATTCCTTTTCTCTTAAGAATTCAATTTGAGACATCCCATCTTTGATCACCTTTTCATTAAGCTCATTCAGTTGATCTTCTAATGTCTTCTTGGACTGAAAGATATCTTTAAAATGATTTGCATTCCATTCTAGCAGTATTCTCTTAATGAGTTTCAATTTGGAGATGAAGCAGTAAAATTTGGAACCTACGAATTCACCCTTTCCACCTTTTATCTATAAGCACCAAAAAAATTGGGATCTTTGAACCACATATACTCAAACCTGAATGGGGGTTTGATAGGTTTGTTTTCCCCTAGAATCTGCAGCATTATTGGAAAATGGAAAGTGATCTGATCCTAAACATGACATAGTCTTACATTCCAAGGTGAAAGGAAAGGAAGAAAGATCCCTTGCCCAAAAAAGCCTATCTAATTTCTCTGCTATATTGCTGAAATCGAGTCTTCTGTTCCAAGTGAATATGTTATCCCCTGATTCTAATTCCATAAGTCCATTCCTTTCCACCCAAGCATTGAAATCCATTTGTGATTTGTTTGGCCTATTTAACCTGCCTCTTTTATCCTTTTTCTTGCGAATCGCATTAAAATCTCCCCCAATCACTATGTTTTGATGAGAAGAAGAGGATAATACTGTGTCTAACTCTGTCCAAAAGTCTCTTTTGGCAACAGCGGCTACTGGACCATAAACATTAATAAGGATAAAGGATACGTTTGTCAATAAGCTCTTTATTACGCCTGCAATCCAATTCTTTCCTTCTGCAAGCTTCTGGACCGACATTTCATTGTTGTTCCACACTTCTGTGTCCATGATTTTTCTATAAATTGAAAAAGTTTGTAAAAGATGAGACAAATATGGCTCCCTAAGAGTCTTCCATGGAATCACATCTCCAACTCTATGAAATAACTCTTTCAGCAGCCAAGCCCATGGCCCTTCAAGCTGCTATTTTCCTTAACATTCCTGACACTATTGCTATCCATGGTAGTGAAAATCCCCTCTGTGTAGAAGAAATTGCTTCACATATTTCTACTTCCACTGACAAATCTATCCATACTGACTGCTTATTTAGAATCATGAGGCTTCTGGCTTCCATAGGTGTTTTCACCGAAGAGACCACATTAGATTATGATGGCACTCCCCAATACAAATACGGCCTGACCAGCTTCTCTAAGTTGCTGGTGAAAAATGGTGCCCAACAATCCTGTGCACCCACTGTGTTGGTAATTAATCTGAAGTGTGTAATCAATGCTTATCAGCGTCTTCATGAGTTTGTCATAGAAGGTTGCCATGCATTCACCAAAGCCAATGGCATGAGCATATTTGAGTACAACAGCAACAATCCTGAAATAAATAGGATTTTCAACGAGGGCATGGCTACTCATAGTAGCTCTCTAATGGCTTCTGTGGTGAAGATTTACGATGGGTTTAGGAGCTTGAAGAGTGTGGTGGATGTTGCAGGGGGAGTGGGCTCTGCAATATCTGCAATCGTTGTAGAATATCCCCACATTCATGGCATCAATTTCGACCTTCCTCATGTCATAAAGACTGCTGCTCCCATACATGGTTGGTAATAATTTTCATCTCTAAACTAGTAGCTTGCAAGTAACCATTTTTTATTTCTAAGTTTTATGGAAAATGTTAGCCATGGTAATTTGTCAGCAAACAATTAGAGTAAAAGAGGCTGAAAAGCTTACAGAATCATATTTCTTGTTCATCTGCAGTAGAATATGTTTAGCGGTAAAATTAACTTGTGAAGGTACGCAATATAACAGAATAATCATTTAAACTATTACATAAACATTTTGAAGGGTACAAAGTTATCTGTAATGAGAGTGTTATTTTGCATGTTCAAAAGTTAGCATTCCATGGGAATTTTAGAAAACTGTACAATACCCATTTAAAAAGTATTATTAGAAAAAATAATATTAATGCAGTGAGTGTTATGAAGTTCAGCTTGGAAAAGCATAAAATACAGAGAAATGAATGAAGATGGAAACCTCTATCTTTTGCATCTCATAGAGATTTAAAAATGCAGGAGTAGAGCATGTGGAGGGCAATATGTTTGAACAATTCCTCCAGCAAACGCAGTTTTTATGGTGGTGTGTTTCTAAATTCTATTGCATGCAAATAGAATTTCACTTTTTGAAATTCTGATTTTACAATCTACTTTTAAATCTGATTTTACAATCTGCTTTTGCTGGTTTTTCTGCAGTGGATTTTGCATGATTATTGTTTGATATGTGTATGATGGCTGCTACTCCCTATGGAAAAGAAAGAACAAGCAAAGAATTTAAGGACTTGTTTTACAAAGCAGGGTTCAAGAGTTACCTTGTCATTAAATTACCTTTCCTTCAGGCACTAATAGAAATTTCCAAATAGTAAGCGGGAAGCAGTGGCAACTACTTTCCAAATAATAATAAGTGACGCAAGCGTTGAGTTCCTGCCTAGAGGTAAAAGGCATTTAGCTATGAGTTAGAAAAAGTTTTTAGATAGCAGATAGGAATATAAATGTATTAAAAATAGCTAGAAAAGTTTGAAGTAATTTTTAGTAGTGCACTAATGCATGGAATTTTTAGGGTGCATGGGCAATGTGGTCCATAGGGACATGTGAATAGGTAACACGTGTGGATGGATGCATGGGAAATTTTATTTATGGGTACCATGTATACGTGGACTATTTTATAGATATACCAATGAATACTTGCTTTTTTGTGTGTGTATGTATACATTTGTGAGAAGGAAGATTCTTTATGATCTTAATTAGGAAGCAAGAATGCATTATTAAATTGTATTAATTATTGAATGCAAACAATCGGAAACATTTGTAATAATGCTTGAGACATATATGCATACATGTGTCCACGTGCACATAATGCATAGAAGAGTGAGATGCATAGTCGGCATGTGAATGAGTCTTAAAGCAGGAGGAGACTCAGCTCACATTTACAGTATTAAATGAAAGAAAATAGGAGAAATAAACTATTTATGACTAGTGCAATGTTTTTTTTTTTTTTTTTTTAGAAAACCTTTTGATCGAAAAATTTATTAGTCATTTTAAATGGAACAAAGTTTTGATGTAGAGATATTTCTAAAGCATCAAATATCATTTGCAACTATTTACAAAAAACATGTGTCTGGGCAAAAAAGGAAAATGCATTCTTTACATGACCCATATTTATATGCATGGTGAAACAAAGTTTACCATATTTCTTTTTTTTGCTTGTATGTCTATTTGTAAATAAAATTATGTTTAGTGTACTGTTGTAAAACACATGCTATGTTAATTAATACAATTGAGTTATTTTAGTTTATCATATCACAATATGCAAGTGCTAATAGAAACAGTAGTGTTAGGTGGAAGATTGATAGGGGTAGCTCATTTGAGTATGAACTTTTGTAAGATTAATCAATGTTTTTTTTAATGTAGTATGAAGGTTAGTATTATATAAAGCTATTGATTTTATTATAAATAAGATTTAAATCCTGTCTATGTAATATGATAAGATATTTTCGTGTATAGAACAATGTAATTATATTACAATAAATTGTTAGATGAATGACTAGAAAGCTATTGATTTTATTATAAATAAGATTTTAATTTTGTTTATGTTATATGAATAAAAATTTGTGTTTATATAATAAACAATAAGTAATTTGCAAAAATATAATAAAGAACCTTACTACCTAAGATTAAATTTGTGTATATATAAAATAAAATGTAATAATTTAACTTATTAAAATGTAATAAGTGGAATAAATATTACGATAAATTCTTAGATGAAACAGTACAAAGGTATTGATTTTATTATAAATTAGATTTGAATGTTGTTAATGTAATACGAATGAATATTTTTTTGTGTATATATTTTAAACAAAAAATAATTTGAAAAGATATAAAGAATCTTATTAGGTAAGATAAAATGTAGGTACAGTAAAATAATTTACATGTTTGTAATGCTTGAAGCATTTAAGTATACATGGATGCATGTATACATGTATCGACGTGCACACAATGAATAGAAGAGTGAAAAGCATCCTTGGCACCTGAGCAAGCCTGAAAGCGTGATGAGACTGAAGTTGCATTTGCAGTATTAAATGAAAGAAAACAAGAGAAATAAACTAGTTAGTATGAATGCATATATGAAAGGAAAGCATTAAAATATGGATCCATGTAAAGACATATGCATGCACGGATGTGTACATGTGTCCATGTAACTTGGTATGTTAAGAAGAATCTATATATGCCTGCGTCCATAAAGTTAGAAATGTTAGAAACAATTTGCATCTTAAACAGGAACTAAAAAAACATTACTGACTGAAACAAAGCAGCAATACATTAGTGTTTGTGGAACAAGTGTATAAAGTATATCTAACAATGCATTTGGATGCATGGATACATGTAAATATTTGTGAAATCTGAATATACATTATAGCCTTCGAGGAATTGTCATATGTGCTTTTAGGAATCTATAAGAAACAAGATTTAGAAAAGACGTTTTGAAAAGAACTCTTGAATACAACTGTATTTTAACAATGAGACTCAATTTGCATTTGCAGTATTAAATGAAAGAAAACAGGGAAAATTAACTATTTATTAGCAATGCATATATCGAAGGAATGCATAAATGTATGGATGAAGGCAAACATTTATGCATCCATCTATGTGTACATGTGTCCATGTAAGTTGGTAAGTAAACAAGAATCTATATATGCCTATGTGCACAAAGTTAGAAAATGTTAGAAACAATTTGCATTTGAAAGATATAAAAAAAACATTTATGATCGAAACAAAAGAATAATACATTATTGTTTTTTGACCAAGTGTATTAAGGATATCCAACGATGCATTTGAATGCATGGATACATGTATATATTTATGAAATCTGATTATACATTTTAGCCTCCAAGAAACTGTGATATGTGCTCTTAGTTATCTGCAATAAACAGGATTTAGAAAAAAACGTTTTGAAAGGAAGTATTGAATACAACTCTATGTTGTGATAGTTATTTTCAAAGCCCTCAGTGTTTAATTGCATAACCTTGATATTTTCTTCATTTTTTCCTTTGGTATGGTGTGAATTTTGTTCTAATGGATGAAGGTATATTTGAGCTATAGATAGATAAAGATATGTAAGGGTGGTAAAGAAGAATGAGCGATGTAAGTGCAACAAAGAGAAGGAATTGAGAGAATGATGAGATGCAAGTAAGGTATATGAATGCCTTATGGAAAGTATTAGATATGGGAAGCAAGGATATGTGAAACTGGATGTGAGAATGAATGGAATGTAAATGATATGAATTTATCATTTTCAAGTTTAACGCTTAAAATTAAATGCAAGATATAAAAATTTGAATGAGTGAGCTGGATTGAGAGAAAAAAGGAATGCAAGACATTGGTGTGATGCAAGAGAAGCATATAAATGGATTTTGAAATGTATTTGATTTGAGAAGAAATGATGTGCACGGGTGGAAATGGAAATGAGTGGATTCGATAGGGTATGAAGTGAAATTTTGTTCCAAGAAAGGGTGGAAGAATGTCTATTTTGTTATTGGTTATGCTTTTTAAAATCATCATAGGGCTAAGTGTCTCAATACAAATACAAAAGAAAGACTGATGTCCCATTTCTCACTCTCCTTCGGAGTAAACAAAGTTCCAAGATCCTTGAGCTTTCTCGAAATGTGACAAGAGAAGAATAGATATAAAAATATAATGATATTTAAGGATACAAGAGTCAAAAGAGAAACACCAATGAATACTAGTACCTTTACATGGGTGCATGTTTACATTTGCAGTAACAAATTTCCTTTATGATCTTATCCAGGAAGCAAAAATGTATTATTATTTTGTTTCAAGTATTGAATGCAAATAATCTTAAACATTTGTAACAATGCTTGAGGCATCTATGTATACATGCATGCATGTATACATGTATCCATGTGCACACAATGCAAAGAAGAGTGAAAAGCATACATGACATGTGAACAAGAAATTTGAATGGAAAACACTAAAATCAAGTAGAAATACAAATCTGTCAAAGCACATTGAGGCTCAAGTAGCATTTGCAGTAGTAAGCGAAAGGAAAACAGGGAAAACAAACTATATATCAGCAATGCATATATCGAAGGAATGCATAAATATATGGATCCATGTAAACATTTATGCATGCATGGATGTATAGATGTGTCCATGTAATTTGGTACACAAAGAACAATCTATAAATGCATGTGTGCATAAAGCGAGAAATGTCAGGAACAATTTGCATTTGAAACATATACAATATTGTTTTTTGAACAAGTGTATAAAGGATACCTAATGATGCATTTGAATGCATGGAAACATGTAAATATTTGTTAAATCTGATTACACATTATAGGCTTGAAGAAACTGTTATACGCGCTTTTAGGGATCTGTAATAAACAAGGTTTAGAAAAAACATTTTGAAAATAACTCTTGAATACAACTCTATGTTATGAGTGTTATTTTCAAAGCCCTCAGTGTTTATTTGCATAACCTTGATATTTTCTTCATCTTTTTCTTTGTTTGGTATGGTGTGAATTTTGTTGTGATGGATGAAGGTATATTTGAGGTGTAGATAGATAAAGATATGTGAGTGTTAAAAAGAAGAATGAGTTATGTGAGTGGAACAAAGAGAGCGAATTGAGAGAATGGTGAGATGCAAATAAGGTGTATGAATAAGTTATGAAAAGTATTTGACATGGGAGGCAAGGATATGGGATGGTGGATATGAGAATGAATGGGAATGTAAATGGTATGAATTTATCATTTGTAAGTTATATGCTTACAATTAAATGCAAGAAATGAAAATTTCAATGAGAGAGATGGATTTAATGAAAAAAGGAATGCAACACATTGGTATGATGCAACACAAGCAAATAAATGGATTTTGAAATGTATTTGATTTGAGAAGAAAGGATGTGCAAGGGTGGAAATGGAAATGAATGGAATCAATAGGGTATGAAGTGATTATTTTTTGCAACAAGGGGTGGAAGAATGTCTAGTTTGTTATTGGTTATGCTTTTAAAAATCATCATAGGGTTGACTCCGTCAATATAAACACAGAAAAAAGACCCATGTTGCATTTCTCACTCTCCTTCGTACTGAACAAGGTACTGAGATCCCTGATCTTCCTCGAAATGCGACAATAGAAGAGTGGATATAAAAATATAATGATATTTATGGATAGAAGAGTCAAAACATAAGACAAAGTGGAAGTTCTTATGCATATACTATGAAAAATAAAATATGGAAGGTCATAAAACTGAGAACATGCAAATGCTGATGCAGTGGAGAACATTAAATACATGGAGAGAGAAATACATAGAGCTATTCACATATATATGCATGGATGTATCAACAGACACATGTATACACAGAAAATAGAACTACATGGAGAGATGGAGATATGAACACATGTATACATGGATGCATGCATATTTGCATATAGGTACAAATGCATATGCTACATGGAAGGATGTATTCATATACACATGCAAATATGGATGAAGGCATATATGCATATATGCATGTATGGACAATATGCATAAATGTATATCAACATATAACTTTTAATTTTGTTATATTGGAAAACTAGCACTATTCTGATAAATCAATATTGGAAAACTAGCATTTAGTTGTTTCTATTTATCAGAATAGCTTTATAAATTATTGTTATTATTGAAAATCAGTGAAATGCGATCGCATAGATTGATTAAATAAATTTAAGCAAAGGCATAGTTTATAAAACTAGCGAGTAGAGATACGTAATCCATGAGTGCAAATTAAATGTATTGAAATATCACGAAAATGCGAACACATGGAGAGGTCAAAATAATTGAAGCAAATGCATTAAATGGCATGTGGCTGGTGGGGAGGGCGTTGGAATTGCTTGGTGGCCATGGGTGGCTAGGATACTTTGGCCAGTAGGGGCCATTTGGCCAAAGACAAAGACAAATACATGGGTGCATGAGTCCATACATGCATATATACATGTATCCATGCAAAATATCGATAGATACATATATAGATGGATGTGTGTATGCAATTCATAGGTGCATGTATGCATAAATCAATGTATACATGCACCCATAGATACAACCATACATATATAGACAGATGCATGCAGAGATGGAAAGATGTGCATAAATCGATATATGCATGGCTGCATCTATGGATACATAGATACATAATGAAATGGAGAAAAAGACACATTTATATATGCATTTATTTTGGGAGTTTGATTCTGAATCCATATGCATACTTTGATTAAAACTAGTGGCTGAAGGTACATAATTCATTCAGACAAAATTAATGCATTGAATGGCATCTAACTAAAGGGGAGACTGTTTGGATTGCTAATCAGTCTTTGAATATATAACAATTAAAAGAGATAAGTAAGTATAAGTATCCTTGGCGACATTTCACATTTTGACCTTTCAATCAAAGTCAATTAACAAAGTAGTAGTCAGACCTAAAGAAAGTTCAAGGACTATGCTGATAGAAAACCATATTTTGGACAATGGCTAGACAATCTGTTGAAATTGCTTTAGAAACTTTGAAGCAAATGCATTTTTACTTCTGTTTACTTTCATTGTACATCTTAAATGGAAGTCGGGTTTTGCATTGCTGCAATGTATTTGTATACTTTGATTATAAAATCATAGTTTAGATCATTTTAAGTGTTATCCATTCGAATCTTTCCTTGAAATACGAAGGATTCATCTAAGTCTTGGAGGCAATGCACAACTGTCCTATAAAGAGAGCTTTGAAACCAATGAGCTGTCATATATACATGGGTGCATGAGTCTATAGATGCATATATACATGTATCCATGAAAGTTATCGATAGATGCATATATACATGGATGTGTGTATGCAATTCATAGGTGCATATATACATAAATCAAGGTATACATGTACCCATAGATACAACCATACATATATAGACAGATGCATAAAGAGATGACAAGATATATGCATAAATCGATATATGCATGATTGCATCTATGGATACATAGATACATTATGAAATGAAGAAAAAGACACATTTATATATATGCATTTATTTTGAGAGTTTGATTACGAATCCATATGCATACTTTGATTAAAACTAGTGGCTGAAAATGCATAATTCATCGATACAAAATTAATGCATTGAATTGCATCTGACTAAAGGGGAGGCTGTTTGGATTGCTAATTAGTCTTTGAATATATAACAATTAAAAGAGATAAATAAGTATAATTATCCTTGGGAACATTTCACATTTTGACCTTTCAATCAAAATGAATTAACAAAGTAGCAGTCGGACCTAAAGAAGGTTCAAGGACTATGTTGATAGAAAACCATATTTTGGACAATGGCTAGACAATCTGTTGAAATTGCTTTAAAAAATTTGAAGCAAATGCATTTTTCATTCTATTTACTTTCATTGTACATATTAAATGGAAGTTGGGTTTTGCATTGTTGTAATGCATTTGGATACTTTGATTATAAAATCATAGTTTAGATCATTTTTAGTGTTATCCAATTGAATCTTTCCTTGAAATACCAAGGATTCATCTGAGTCTTGGAGGCAATGCACAACTATGCTATAAAGAGAGCTTTGGAACCAATGAGCAAGTGAACCACAATTTTTTTTGCTGACATTTCCAATTTCACTGTGTGCTTTAAACCTCTAAAGTAAGAGAAAACTGAGGAAAGAAACTATTTATTGCCTCAAGTAACTCGTTTCTGGTTCTGGATACTGTAATTATTGTCCTCATAGGCACACACGCAAAGTATGGAACCATATAGAAAGCAAGTGAACTCTTTAATAATCCCATGAAACATAGTCTTTGTATGCATCCATGTATACAGGTTTGCATGTATATATGTCTACATGTAATTATGTATATATGTTAGACAGTATGTATTTGTGCATAGGTGCATAATGATGGTATGTATCTTTAGATTTTAGATTGCATAGGTAACATGTAGTTCATAGTCATCTAGTTAGAGTAATATGATCACTTTGTGCATATTGGTATTTAATTCTGAAAGTTGATGTTTCCAAAGTTGTTTTTTTTTTAAATTTGGAAAGTGGTATTTAGCTGTTCTCTTGAGTGTGTTTCAAAGTGAATGCATTAAACAAAATGTGGATTTATCATGTAATATAGATTTAAGTGACTAGAGATGCATTGTGATTACTTTGAGCGTTTCATTTTTTGTTATTCTGCAGATCTGTGTAGTCACAGGAGATTTTGTTGCTGTAGAGTCAAGACCTGGAACCGAGCTACTTGATACATGTATCCATAGATACATGGATGTGGACATCTATCATGGTATCCATAGATGCGTAGATACATGTATCTATGGATAGATGTATTCATAGATACATTGACACATATATGGATAGATGCCCGTATACATTTGCACATAGAAACACAGATACATATATGCGTGGATGCATCTATAGGTAGAAGAATACATAGAAACATAATTGCAAGGATAGATGCATAGTTGGATACATAAATGCTTAAATATACATGTATGGAAATATCCATGGATTGCATATGAAGTTGCATAGATACATATATCCATGGCTGCATGTGTACATAGATGCATGTATTGCAGTACACATGGATGCATGTATATTTGTATCTCCGGGCAAGATGCATGGTTGCATGTGAGGCTTGTAAAGTTTGTATATTTTTTATTACTGCAAAACGGTCTCATAAAGAGAGGTTTGGAATGAAAATTATGTCAACATGTGTGATAATGAGAGTTTTTTCCTTGAACCTTGTTATATATTCAAAGAGTAACTAGCAATGCAAATAGCATTCCCTTTAGTCAGATGCCATTCAATGCATTGAGTTTGCATCAGTGGATTATGTACCTTCAGCCACTAGTTTGAATCAAAGTATGCATATGGATTCAGAATCAAAAGCTCTTTCCTATGAACCCATTTTTAATTTTCCTATGCATTTGCCCGGAATGCTTTTAACCGGTAGCATTGGCCAATCACATTTCGCCATTAACCATATTACTTATTTTTTTGTACAATTTGCATTTGGAGAGCTATTTTATATATTGGAAAATTAGCATATATTTATTTTTCTATTCGACTGAGTAGCTTTATAAATCATTTTCATTTTAAAAACTCAGGAAAATGCGAACGCATAAATTGATTAAATAAATTTAAGCAAAGGCATAGTTTGAAAGTTGGTGGCTAGAGGTACGTAATCCATGAATACAGATTAAATGCATTAAAATATCAAGAAAATGTGAGCGCAATGCATGAATGCAAATTAAATGCATTACATGACATCTGGCTAGAGGTGAACATGCTAGAGTGGCTTGGTGACCATGCATAGACAGGGTACTTTGGTCATTTAATATAGAGTTAAGCCACTTGCTATGCATCTTTATTACTTTGTGTGTTGTTTTTGTGTTCTGTAAGCCTGTGTTCTCAAAACCTAGATTCTGCAATTGCTTTGAGCTTTTTCGCTATGATGAAAGCATACAGGATAAAGGAATTTTGTGAACTATTATAGTTAATGTGCTCATAGGCACATATGCAAAATATGGAAACATATACAAGGGAAGCGAATTGTTCAAAAAAACTCCTCAAAGAAATGTGGTCCCATGGAATGCAATAAGTGTTCGCAATGAACACTTTGGTTTTTGCATGTTAACTTTGTTAGATAATGCAATTTGGCATGAAAAAAGGTGAAGCCATGACATCAACAATATAACTATTCAACACTGAACTCTATGCTTGTAATAATTATTGGAAAAGCTGTAAATGCCATAGATGAAATAATATGAATAAAATTCTAGTTTCTGGTTTTCTTGAAATGCAATGAAAAAAATGCTTAAAGGCATAAGACAAGGTTGTGTAACATATTGCCATTCTTGTATCTAATTTCTTTGGACATGAATGCTTTACACATTTGATTGCAATAGTAACATGTCTACGAAAATGGGACAATAGAGATCATAATTCAGTAGTTTTTAGTGTGAGTATATATGTATCCTGATACATATAAGCTCGATCTAGCATTTATGAAAACAACTGCTATGTACAGTGAAAGAGCTAATTAGTGTTACTATATGCGATATCCATATAACATAATAAATTGGTACAAGGCTAGAGTGGCACATCCATAAATACATGGATGCATGTATACGCAGTTGCATACAGGGATACGTAGAAGCTTAGATGAATACATGCATACATGAATATGTGCATATGTGCATATGGACATAGAGGCATATATACATGTAAATATGCATATATGCAGCGAAAGCAACATATGGATTTGTGTATACAGGAGTGTACTCTATACATTAGAATGCATGATGGAAAAGTGACTATAAAGTACAATGCATAAAAGTAGGGGTGAGACTTGGTTGCATTAACAACATAAAATGAAAAAATCTAGAGGAAAATAACCATTTATTGTCTCAAGTAACTTGTTAATGGGTCTAGAGTGTGCAACCATAACAATTTCCACTTGGTCACCATAAACTCTTGAAAACGTAAGAATCAGAAAGCAAATATTGGAAAAGCTAGGAAGAATAGAATGCAAAAGGGAACATTTAAACTATATAGTTTGAATGGCATTATGCATGGAGGGGTAATAATTATTGAACATATATGTCAAACGTACATAGAGAACCATTGTCTTCATAGGTGCAAAAACAAAATTAGAGTTTCAGATGTCCATATTCAAGAAGACTTTAACATAGTAACCTATAGAAGTGTCTAAATGTATAATAGCAATAGAGTATTTTAAAACCAAGGATGTCTTTAACATGTGAAAACCAGTGAAATGTCTTGGAGCATGGAAAGGCAAAAAAGTAAAAGTCTGAACAATGTAAATTTGTGCTCCTGTATTCCTAGTTTCCTATAAAGCCAACAAAATGCTATGTATTAGAAACATAGTTTGTATGGATAGTGATTTGAGGTGCTGGTTTTAGAAGAGAAAAAGTTTACATATGAATGACTTTATTACCTTCTGGTGATGTTTCCTGTCTATTTTTTAATGCAAATGGCTTCAAAAATGGCATTGTTTTGGTCAAGGCTAAAATGTCCTTCAGCATTGAAGTCCCGTAGGATGAATATCACTGCTAACTTGTCCTTGATATAGTCTTCATAGCTGAGCCTTTGCAGTGTGGGCAATAGACGGTGCATGGTGACCTGGTCAATTGAAGACTGAATTGTTTGATTGTCATAAGTTGTTATGGTAGTTTTAAGTTGTAAACAGAATGTATAATTGACTTGCTGGTTGCACTGTTTATAGTGAGCAGTTTTTTCTTGGAGTGTGCCATAAGCAGTGAATTTGAATTTGCATTTTGGACAACATGCATGAAATGGATTGGAAAATGCATTTGCTGCTTTTAGAGTACCAGAAACCTATAGAATATGGTTCAAAATTGTTAGAGGAGACAAAAATACAAGTTCGGATGCACTAGTTTTTTTTTTTTTAAATGTTGTTACCTTGAAAGTTGAATGTAGTAGGCTGTTGAGTTTTACCAAGCTTCTTTTGTCATTCAAGGTACAGATGAATGTTGATCGACATGTGTGAAATGTGTTCTTTTGATCTATTTTTCTTACAACATTCTTGAAAAGCATTGCAGGTGTTTTATTTGTATGAAACTGGTCTTCGAGTGCAAAGTATTGTTGCTCATATGTTGACTGTAATAGTAGCTGCAATTCAATGAGAGAATTAGATTTTGTTATGGAAATTGTTATAGAGACCACTGTAGAACATTAAAAGGTTGAAACTGAAAGAAGAGGTAAAAGTTATATAGACCGAAATACCTGTTCTCTGTCTATGTCAGTGTGGCCATCTTTGATGTCAACTTCAAATTGGGTACCCATTTTCCTAGCACCAACTACCAGCGCAGCTATTGTGCTAGCTGGGTACTCATTTATAGTTGTTAGCAATTGGCTGATAGTCATGCTTGGAATAAATTTGTACTCTTGACAGAGGCGGGGGATGTTTTCAGTGGTGCTTATGTCTGTTAAGATCAAAATGCAATCACAGTCACCTCTGTCATAATCTATCCTAGGTGCAACTTGGAAATCTGAGATTGAAATAGCTGACCCCGGGACTATTTTAGGCTCATGTTGATACACAAGGTTTCCACTAACATTTAACGTGATTTCTATTTCTGCTTTGTGATCTGTCAGATCAGCACGTAGCATTTCCTGTGTTTTGTTGGCCTTATCCAATGTTGCTTTGTAGACAACAAGGACATCACCTTGGAAGGTGTCTCCAGCGCTTTTTGCATTTAGCTATTCGATTGAAACAATCTTAGGTTTCTTGACTCTTGTCCTACAAGGAACAAGGATAATGTCAATTGAATGCTAATTTAATATTAGCAAGTTGGGCAAATGGTGGTACAATGAAGAACCAAGTACTTTACCGTTGTGCTGACTCTTCATGTGCAATTTTCACCTGTTTTGCTTGTC
>VDFB02334650.1:0-27702 GCA_007258455.2 Sequoia sempervirens | reverse complement strand
AAGTTGAGAAAGCCAACCTCACAGACTTCTGCAAAGATCACCTAATGCAAATAACTTGTTACAGACACAAGACATTCCAAAAGAAAAGACAAAGGTGCTCTAAAAGTTGAGAATGCATTATTCAGAGAGAGTATAAAATACAATGATCAATCCTTATAAAAGGAGATTGTGCAACCCTAAAGAAATCCTAATAGGTAGACATTTAATAATTAGTATAATTATTAAATGTCACAATATGTAAACTAAAGTGAGATCTTAAGAGAGGAATAAAGGTGACTTAATTAACATAATTAAGCAAAAAATTTACTCTAATAGTTGAGGTCTATGATAGTACTCACCTCCAATTCATTTGTCTCACTCGATGTCTGATCATCCTCACTTGAGTCATTGATATTTGTTGATCCCATTATAAATGGTCTATTTCCTAAACTTTGTCCCTCCTCTCGTAAGGGTGTATATGTTTGAATGACATCAATTTGTTTGTCAGTGTATGATGTAGCAGATAAATGATCCCATTCATACTCATTGGAATCTGTGTCAAAACCATCTCTCATTTGTAGAATCCTTTCTACCACTTTTTGAGTTACTTCCTCTTTTGTTTCCCATGAGTAGCCTAATCTTGTTTTGTCTTTAGGCTGTAGTGTTAGAGGTTGAATAGGTTCTATAATACCATCCTTTCTCTTTCCAATTGGTCCTTGGCCTTCATAGCCCATTTTCTCTAAGATATCCTTCCCTTTTCCATACTGATCTGTTTTGATGTTGATACTTGTTGATGTTGAGGCTTCTTCATCCTTGTATAGCCAATTAAGAATGGCTTTGTCTTCTGACTCATCTTTGATGGTACCTGCTTTAACAAATATTTCATTAAGAGTTGTGATTGGTTGTGATGAACGTGGTTTATTTGATGTGGGTTGTCCATATGATTTTGGTGACGGTAGCAATTGTGATAGACACAAAGATTGCTCAAGAGAATATTCTCCTAAGCCTTTTTCCTTCAACTGGACCTTGTCTGCAAATTGTTGTGATAACTCATTTAGAGGACCTTCAGTGTTTGATAAAGTTGTGTCTACAACAGTTATTTCCTTCACCTGATCCTTCTTCTCAACCCATTTAGATATAAAATTGGGTTGTCTTTCACCATTGGATAAAGTTGAAGTGTTGACTTCTCTATTGTGGGGTACCAAAGTGTCTTGATTTTCTTTTAGCATGTTGCAAGTCTGTGGATTATTGTTGTCAGTTGATATTGTGACCTCCTATCCATTGACTGGAAATTTCAAACATTGATGGTATGTTGAGGGTACCACTTGCATTTCATGGATCCATGGACAACCCAAGAGTATGTTGTATGTTAGATCCTTGTCCAACACTTGACAAACAATGTTTTTGACAATCGGTCCTACTTGAATTGGAAGTACAATCAGCCCCTTGGAAGACCTTTCTTCTTCATCATATGCCTTTATTGTTATCTTTCTTCTGGCATCAATGGCATTGTTAGAATAGCCTAGTGCATGAATTAGTTTCAAAGTACAAATATTTAATCTAGCTCTCCCATCTATTAAGACATGCTTCACGCAATTTTTATGGATTAGAACTTCTATGTGCAAGGTTGCATTGTGTGGGTGATTTAATGACACATCATCTTTTTTGGAGAACGATAGATAATGAGGTGTGGTAAGATGTCCCACCATGGCTTGGAATTGACAAACATCCAAATTATTGGGCACAGTTGTAGCTACTAGAGCTTGTTCCAAAACTTCTTTGTGTGATGGTGAAATTTTGAGAAGTTCCAAAATGGATATTTGTGCAGGTATCTTTTGTAATTGGTCCACGATGTTGTATTGATGTGATGGGGGAGCAATATTTTTAGATGAGACTCATTTTAGTACCACTTTGGACTATCCCCTTGTTGTTACATTTACTGGTTGATTGTCTTGTGTTTCCTTGATCTTTAGGACATTGATTTGATTGTCGGATATGTTTTTGTTTGATATCATGTTCAGGGATTCAATGTCATTGATGTTTGTGTCATCTGATTGATTATCAATGTTGTTTTTCTCAACCTCCGAGAGGCAATGAATGGTGGTGTCATAGACATAGTTTATACTTTTTCCTTTATTGTTTGAAGAAGATTCCCCTTTTTCATAGTTGGGTAATGGATTGGTAAATGCACTATGATCGTTGTTTGTTTGATGCCCTTCAACAAATGCCTTCTTTGCCTCAATCAATTCTTGTATCAAATGTTTTAATTGCATACAGTCATTTGTTTTATGTCCTTTATTTTTATGAAAGTTGCAATAATCGACATTGTTCCACCAGGATGGTTTTACCTTCAGCTCCCAATTTCGGGCTTTTGGTAAAGTGATAAGTTTGTTTGCAATGAGCTCTCTCATTGTTGATTCCAAAGTTTTTCCTAATGGGGTAAATTTCCATCGATTGGATTGTCTTTGATATGACAGTCTAGATTCCCCATTGTTGGTGTTATTATTTTGAGTAGTGCTTTGAGTGTTGTTTTGGTTTTCATTTTGATTTGTTTTGATAGTTGTTGCTGTCAAATTGAATACTAATTTTGTATTGTCAGTTGTAACATCAGTGCTTCCAGTATTTCTATTTTTCTGCCAAAATTTTGGCTTATCATTGTTTCCATAGTGATTTTTGTTGTGTGGTGTATCATTGTAGTGTTTAATCACTCCTCGTTTGACTAGGGCTTCTTCAATTTTAAGCCCATTCTCGATTAATTTTTTGAATGTTGGGGGACATTGCAATTTGAGTCTATAACTCATCTGATCATTTAAGTTGTCTATAAATAATTCAATCTTCTCCTCTTTGGGTGTAGATTGAGGATATCTAGCAAAAAACTTTCTCCACCATTGTAAGAATGATAGGAATGTCTCACCATTTTTTTGTTTCAAGTTATATAGATCTTTTATGGTTATGTCATGTTGTATGTTGAAGGAGAATTGGGAGATGAATTTGTTGACCAGTTCTTCAAAGGATCGAATACCTAGTTGTAACTTGGAGAACCATTCCATACAATGGGCTCCCAAACTCCTAGGAAATAACCTCATGAGGTAAGTATCTTCTTGTGCAAACTTGAGGCTCATTATTCTAAATTCCCTTACATAGTCAATCGAGTCCGATTTACCATTATATTTATCATATTTAGGAAATTCACAGTGTCTAGGGAAAGGTAACATATCCACAATCAGATGAAAAGGGTAAGGACAAATGTCCTATAATAAGTATTTCTTGGTGGTTCTCGTTTGCATATTCTGAATCTTTTGTTGTAGATTTTGCTTTTGAATTGTTAAAGTAACCACTTGATCTGTGTCCTAGGTGTGGTTCGGTTATGTTTCATTTGTTCTAGGTGTTTCCTTCAACTGATTGATGTCAAAATATTTGGGAAGTTTGGCACCTAACTCTACTAACATCAAGAGATATTTCTCCATGTCTTGTTCTAAGACCTTTTCCATAAATTTATGAAAATTTGGATCTTGTTGGGTGTGTTGTATATCTTCTTGTGTTATTTCATTGTTTTCATATTGTTGGAATCGGTAAAAGGGGTTTTCTTCAATCATGTTTGGATTTTTAGTTTCTTTCTCTCTAATTTTTTTCCCTTGTCAAGATTGGCATACTTTCTTTTTTTTCACTAAACTTGGATCTTCTGTGTTGTGATTAATGTCAATTTGATTTTAATGAAGCCAAATAGAATGATGTATTCTATTGATGAGGCTAAGATGAAAATCCGATTACCGAGTTTTTGTTTTTTGATAGTAGGATTTTAGAATCTTGATGAGGAAACTTGACTCAATAATCTAGATTTGTTTTGATAAATTTATTACACCCCACAGTGTTTCGGGAATCTGGGTTTAGCAATAGTGGCTAGAAAACAAATTTGAAACAGCCAAGAACCTACTAATATTTGGGTTTTTAGGACCAGCCTATGCAGTCGTAGAAATGTTTTTGGCTAATGCATAATTACACAGTGTTTCTAATAAAATTATACGTCATCATGGGGAGATGTTTAGAAAAAGGTTTGTTTCCTCTATTCACGTGGGGGTTAACTAAAATACCCATAGAAAAACACACCTAAATCCAGAAAATCTGTAGCCTATCTCTTTTTTAGGGTAAAAGGTTGTCAAATAGAACAAAAGGGTCACTAAAAAAGCAAACCTATATCATCTCAAGGGTGAGTGAGATTCTCACGATCACGAAATTTAATTTTTTTTACCACCCAGCCAATCTTCTCAAAGGAAATTTGATCAGAAGTGCTGAAATAGACAACATAAGTGCTCTTTTTTTCTATGGAATCGCTAAAAGATAGCGCAAAAGCGCTAGAACAGTCTATAGAAGCACTATGACACTGGTATTTTTTTATCACTAACAGAGTTTGGTTTGTTGTTGATAGAAGTGCAGTAATATTTCTCAGAAGCACTAAAATAGATGGTAGAAGCACTGTAGTTTTTGTTCAATGCCAGGCAGGGGGTGGTAATATGGGTCTCTCAACTGCTATGTTTACTTTCTCTTCTTCTTTGTCTAAGACTATGGATGCTATGAGAAATTGATGGGGTGTTTCATTTTTCTCAAAAATGAATGTTCTCAAACTGTTGATGATGTCAGTTTGGGTACCTTCAATGTGTATGTTACCTAGCTGAAATAATGGGGTGGTTAGCCCGGGTTGTTGAACAGGAGCTATTGGTCGCCAAATGGTCATAAGGTATGTTGTATGATGGTTTCAATACCTTATTGCAATGTCATTCATTACCTATTGCCAGGCAGGAGGTAGTAACATGGGTCTTCCTACTGCTATGTTTGTCTTTTCTTCTTCTTCGTTCAGGATGATGGATGCTGTAAGAAATTGATGGGGTGTTTTGTTTTCCTCAAAAATGAATGCTCTCAAACTACTGATGATGTCGGTTTGGCCACTTTCAATGTGTATAAGGCTAGGTTGTATGATAGGTGCTATAAGGCATGGTTGTTGAATGGGAGTTGTAGGTCGCCAAATGGTCATAAGGTGTGGTGGTAACTCCTTGATTTTGGATGTCCAACCTAATGTTCCTAAGGACTTTTCTACTATAATAATTGATCAGGTCTGCTAGAGTATTCTATGGCGGGTTGTGGGATGGAGGATTAATGAATACGTTGACTACAATTAGGTTCTTGTGAAAGAGCTCTTCTCTAAATAAGAGCTTATACAAGGGCTCTATACTTATAATCATCAGTGCGCCAACCCCTAAGCGAAAATCCCTTGAAACCCTATGGATGATCTTCCCTGCAAGTAGAAAAATCTTCCTATTAAATTACAAAATGCTCTTTACTTTTCAAAAGTTTTCCTATAACTAAAGTGGTTTCTTTGTTTCCCGATTCTCTTGCTTAAAGGGAATTTCTTGAAATAAGTGGCTTGGTTTCAATCCTCTATCTATGTATTTCCTGATTTGATTTTGGCCAAGTTATATTTTTGGGATGATCTTTTTATCCCTAGAATTGTAACAAAAATACACAACAATCAAAGTATAAAGAGGCGGGTTTGTTTAAAGGCTGTAAATCCAAGCCGTGGTGTTGTTCAAGGTCATGGAAATCGCTTTTCATTTCCACGGTTTGTGACGGCAACCTTCAGTGAGGGCTCCCCACTCCCCAAAGGATGGGTGGGTTCATTCTTCATACTCAATCATTTGCAGCTAAGAAAGTGATGCTGAGCCTCCACCTGGCCCAGTGTCACCCTAGAGGCTTGTGTTTTTGTAGGTCGGTACTCAAGGTTATAGCTCTCGGTCCCAGAACCAGCAGGGTCCTTAAAATTATAGGTAGAGTGTCTTGGGGTGAGTCTTCCCACTTCCCCCATGCTAAAGTCATCACTTGACCCAAACCAGCTAGAGATGGATACTACCACTAACTCACTTTTTTAAGAAAAGGTTTTTCCCTTTTGGGCGAAATAATAACCAACTCCACCAGTCTCATACTTGAAACCAAGGTTTTGGGGATGGTTATCTTACCCCACTTCGATTAAAATAAAGGTTATCCAGATTTACTTTTGTTTTATAGTGGGTTGGAAAACTTGGCTTTGGTTGTTCCCACTCAGGTCGTTCCCATAGGGTGGGTACTTTTTCCCACTACAACAGGCCTTCTAAAGGATTTAACAAAGTTGGAAATGCATAAAATAAAGGATGAGTTTAGTGTTTTGATCACCTTGTTAAGGGGAGAGCATATTCCTATCACCACAAGCCAAAATCAACTTGTTCAATTTTGGAGCTAACTTGACAATTTTCTATCTATGTTGAAGATGTTTACTTCATAAGTGAGAATGTTGCTTCACAAAAGAACTATGGTGTTCATTTTAATCCCCAAAGTGGAAATGTTTGGTATTTTAGATTGATCATTTTAAAACCAAAGTGAAAGTGACTATCCTAGGATTGATAAATTTTAAACCAACTAAAGAAAAGATGTTACTGGTTGCAGTCGCGTCGAATTCAGATAACGATTTACAAAAGCGTTATAACAGATATTAAAAGCGCTATAGAAATGCTCTAAAGCACTATAGAAAGTGCCAAAAGCGCTATAAGATTATGTAGAAGCGCTATAGAATTCGGCGAAAGTACTAAAACAAATGTTGAAGGTGAATAAATGAGGCCCCAGTAATTTAGAACCTTTTTGAGTGGTAACTTAGAAAAAACAATCTATTTAAAAGCTATAGTTTTCTCCAGGCTTACTAAAATAAAGCCGAGGAAGTCTGCATGGTTTCTCTAAAGTTGGGAGGGTCACTATGGTTCTAGTGCGAGAGCTATGGTTCATGAGAAGATGCCTATAGAATCTTCAAAGTCAGCTAAAAGAATCCATGAAATTCCATATGAAAAGCTTTTTGAAAAAGGTGAAATTTAAAAGCATGAGTTATTTGGAAGCCCCTTGTAGGCCAAAATGTAAAGTGTGAATAGAAATTAAAAGTAAATATAACTAAAACACTTACTTAATAGGAATTATATCAATATTAACATGAATTAAAATAATTTAAAACACAGAAAAGCTTGAAGGCATCTCATTGTCTCCTATCTTCAAAGATTTATCAAGTCACGAAAGGCTCTCAAATTGGGTAAGCAATATGACTGTTTAAAATGCCAATTCAGATGATGGAGTGATGTTAAATGCAATGATCTAATGATTGATAATGAAAGCTAATGATAATGATGCTATGTAAACTATTCTGACATGAAATCTACAGTAAAAACTAATGATGTGATTCTAAATCTATTGATGCTATGATGTTATGATGATATTGCTAATGCTAATGCTATGATTGATTGGTTGCTTGGTTGCTTGATTGTATTCCTACAGAGTAAGTTTGCATAAAACTAGGATTTTCTCGGATGATTTTCATGCTTCAGAAGGCTGTATATATAGATTTTCGGCAGCACATTTGCACAAGGGCAGCACAACAGAGGCATGGATTCAATCTTGAGAATTGAGTGGTGAGAGATTGAAAAGCTTGAGTTGATCATGGGGATTGTTCCTCCCCATGAAAACATCAAGCAAGATGATAGGAAAGATCAGAGGAAGAAGATTGAAAGGATTGCCTACAAGTTTGTCTTTGAAGCTTTCCCGTGAATGCCAGTTGAATTAATTAGATTGAAAAATCCTATATTTGTGAAATTAATTAGGAATAAGGAATGTTGATTTATACTTACATTTTGAATATTTTTTATTTTATTCAATTTTAGCAAAATGGAAGATTTAATTAAATGAAACAAATGTATTTGATATTGCCAACTAATAAAGGAATATGAAAATGAATAAATAAATCACTTTGGGGATATCTTTATTTCATTAAGAGGGAAAAATATGATGGGAATAAAATTAAATTACACAAATAGTTGAAGTTGTAGTAATTTAATTTAAGAGAAATTAATGGATAAATTATAGAAAGAAAATAATAAGCAAAAGTATAATAAAAATAAAATAAAACAAAGTATTTAATTTTGTTTATTTAATTAAGAGGAAAATAATATGATAAAATAGAAGAATTAATAGTGAACTTAATATAAATAATATTTCTATTTATTTATTAAGTAGATGAATTTAGGATTAATTAATCAAATAAATCATATTTAATTAATTATATTCTCCAGAGCATTTTTAGGTGTATACAGTCATAATCCTATGACTTGAGACAAAAAGGAAATACAACTAAGCTTAAATACGCTAACATAAAAGGGGACCTAATAATTAATTAGGCAATTACCTTTTTATTCTAATAGGTTTATCATTTCAACTAGTAGTGGTAGCTCAATGAATGTAAAAAAGGCCAACTTCTTCATTAATGGTTTCAATTTTGTTAAATGGAACCATACTAGAAGGGAATGAAATCAAGTTGCTATTTTTTTTGCTAAATCAACCTCTAATTGTAATGCCATTAAAGTTGATACTAGAAACAACCAAGATCGCCTTGTCTAGGATATGAGCAAGGACTTTAGTGATTTTGTGAATGTTGACTATAATGACTCTTTGGATTCTTCATTCCTAGTGTGTTTCTTACTACTATGTATATTCTTCTAATGTTCTTCCTATTTATTCCCTTCTGATTAACTTGATTATTACTATTTTAAATAGTTTCCTTATTGGTCCATTTTTTTAACATTAGGGCAAAGATTCCTTTAATATTCAAATCATGTACAATCTTCAGGGGAACAAGTGCTTGCCCTATCTATGGGGTTTGGAGGATTCCTTCTTCCTTGTTGATTATCTATTTTCAATTCATCTGAACTTTCTTGATTCTCTAGAATTGGTGTGCCATGGGTTTTTAAGACTACAGACCTATATAATAATTTATTGTTTTAATATATTTTAATTTTATATTAAAAAATATAATTTGATTAATTTTAACAATTAATAAATAATATTCACCATTTTTAATATTCCCTTTAATAGTAGGATTTCATTATAGAGAGTGTAGAGATATTGGCAAGAATAATGGAAGAATCCCCTAGGTCATGAGCATGGTGAAGGCATCGACAAAGTCAAAGATTATTGGCAGTACTAGGTTTTGAAAGGGTGGCAGATGCTTTTTGAAGGGTAAACATTAGTTAGAGTATTGAAGGAATATTCCTTCTTTTCAAAATCATAAATAGAGAAAAAATAAATATAACCCTACAATGTTTAGGGAAAATGCAACACTTATGGGAACCACAAAGGTATTGGCCCACTCTTTTGTCAAGAAACATAAAACAATACATAGTAGTAGAGGATTTAATCCTTGTGATATATGAAGAATCTTCATCAAGTGAAAATTAAGTTTATATTTTTCAATCCAATGCTCTTATAGGCCATGGGAGGACTCATTGGTTTTCAATGTAATTTTTTCATGAATGGGTTGCAAACTTGAGGTCATCCCCTGTGCAAATTTCTTTTTTTGTCAATGAGTTTCTTTATTTTTATTTTCACCCCTTCTTAAGAATGTGAGAAATTGCTAGCTCTAGATGCTCCTAAGACCAAAAATTAGGAAATTATAATTACAAAGATAGCAAAGGAGCTTCTCTGGAACCTTATTTCCTTCATCTTTCTCAAAGATCTAGGGATGTCTCTATGGTCTTTCTCTCAAGATTTGGGCTTCAAAAATTATATAGGTGATCTTGAAAAGAAGTTCACGAGGTCACACACAAATAGACAATAGAATAAAGGAGCAATAACATTGTATATGCAAGGCTAAAAATCCAAAAGGATCTAGATTTACCTCTCCCTAAAAAGGTTATAGTTTATTTTCACTTTGGTTCTTGTGTTCAATAATTTGATTACAAAGATATCCCATTCATATGTTTCATCTATCATAAAGTAGGCAATGAAGCTAAGGATTGTAGAAATAAGAAAGATAAGATAGGTTGGGAGTCACATATTAAAGTGGTCTTTGGTCCTCCTAAGAAGGTATGGAAAGCCTAAAAATGTTAGGAGCTAAGGAAAGCATACTTCAAGTTACACAACAAGGAATGACATAAAACAAATCAAACAAAGGTGCCTAATGGATTTTTTTAAAATCATGTCACCCTCTCTCTCTCATTCGAAGAAGTGTTTGGAGCTAGGTTTCCCTACCAATTTTGTCTCCTCCCATTTATGGAGAAGCAAGCCAAGAGGATCAAAATGACATCATTTTTAGGTAGCCCTAAGAGAGAGGCCTCTATAGAGGAACTATGAGGTATTATATTATATAATCTTGTTCCTACTTTGTATCTTCATTTGGTGAAAAATAAAAGAGAAGGAAAACCAAATTTTGAAAGAATAAAAAGCTCAATCTAAAGATGCAATATAAGAAGGTACTCAAAGCACTCTTGAAAAAAAAATTAATAGATTTAATCACATAGGTTAGAGCGGGCAGGTCACTCCACTAGCCTAATGAGTGGATTGACATGGAGTATAAGGGGAACCATCACCCCTAATAAAAGGAGGTTGATAAAGAATTAACTAGGAGGGAAATTTTTGGATTTGTTTTTTCTGCAAGAAACTAAACTTTTAGAGGAATTTTTTCTCTATTTTCTCAAAATTTCTTGGAAGAAATGGTTAGGTTGTACATCAATGGTAGAAGGAACATAAGGAGGCATTTTTATTCTGTGGAAGTCTACATATATTCATCTACTCCATCTAGTTCAACCTCTTAGGTATCCTAATTAATGTGTATGGTCCCAATAACCTAGTTTGGAAGAATAACCTTTGGGATGAATTATCAATTTAGTTGGGAGCTCTTCAAAGGAAAACATGCTTTTAGTAGGAGATTTTAAAGTCATAACAAGTTTAAGGGATAAATGGGGTGGTTCTCATAGAACTACACAATCAAAACTTGAAGAGCGCAAAGATATATTGAGAGGGGGGAGTGAATTAGTATATCAACAAACTTTTACCCTCTCAACTTTTACCAACTTTAAACTCTAACACAATATCAACCATGCAAAAATATAACAATATGAACAAGTTGACACCAAGATTTTGCGTGGAAACCCTTACGGGAGAAAACCATGGTACAAATAATGTACTTTATGAATTATATAAGTTCTACAACTAATATAGGCACCAACCTACTTGAATAACCAACTTTCACACTTTAGTAGGCACCAACCCACAAGGAGCACCAACACCTATCTTTGATTTAGTAGGCACCAACCTACAAAGAGCACCAACCCCCACTTTCCAAGCACCAACTTAGCAAAAATAATAACTTAAAGAACAATGTTCCACCTTCAATGTTACTTCTTCAATAGATGATGGACAATTAAGATCTCCTCTTCAATACCACTCTTCCTCTTGAATTTATCTTCCTTGAATGCTCTCCAAACATCTTCATATATTTTCTTTTTCAATTTTTCATACAATGTTGCTTTAATGAATTGATACAATCACTTCCATATGTATTCCTTTTAGATCTGCTTATACTTCTTTCAAATCTACATGTTCTTTGTCAAGGTTGCATTCATCAAATATTTATATCACCTTTATCCAAACTGTCTATATCCCTTATCAAATCTGGAACATGTAGTCTTCACAAATATGCCTATAGAGTATAAATCTACTCAATTATGTCTCTTAAACTTGCACCAAATTTGCTATGATTCTCCTTCACAAATCTGATCCACCACATTCAAATATGATCCAACATTCTTCAAGAGATATATTCCTTCACAAATCTGATCCAAATCACACAATGTTCTTCCTTTACAAATATGATCCAAATGATGCACAATCTCTTTTTACAAAATTGATCACTATCATGGCACTATATTCTCGTAAATTTCTTGTACAAATTGCTCTTCAATTTGTAGTTTATTCCTCTCTGCCAACCTACGCCACTTGAACTCTCACCGGAAATCTCCCTATTATACTTCCTCACATGTGCATATATATTTCGAAATGGGGTTTAAATATTCTTTATCTAATTCTTCCCACTTTAATATTTTTTTTATCGCTCCGCTCAAAATAATTCATGAATTGCACTGAGTGTTTTAACAGGTATCAATACTTTCCTCACACTTACTTCAAATTACAAATCTCCTCTTATATGTTTACATGTTCAAATGAAAGACACATATCCTTGGGAAAAAGGGAATTATCCACATATGAAGCCACAGAGAGTTTTGTTTATTTAGGAAACTAATGCTTTTTTTGTTTTAGTACTTGTAGGGGTGTAATTTAAATTACTTCTTATTTAGAGAGATTCAATCCATTGTCTTTTTTCAATAAAACCCCTTTCCATTTAACTCACTTCATTAATAAAGCACCTCTTTGAAATAAAACTATGTCGCAAAATTGCACCTTTTTTAATTTGTCTTATTAGGCTTTTATCCTTATCTCATTTTGTCCTTTTCTTAAATCATCTTTTTCTTATTTTTTTTCTTTTTCTTTAAACAAAACCAAACGCACCTTTTCTCAAATTTTATTTTTTTTTGCAAATATGAGGTTGTTCTATTCATTAATCATATCTTTCAAGAATCACATCCTTAACTATTGATAATTAACTTTAAAAATCATGCCCTTTCAAATTTAATTTGTAAGTGAGGCAACTCTTCATAGATCGTGTTTCTTCAATAACAAGGATTGATATTATTGTTTTACTTAAAAAATTCATTTGTTTTGCTTGAAACACTAATCATTGTTGCTTGTTATTAAAATCAATGCCAACATTTATATGTATTCTCTAGAATATCAAATCTAGTCTTCACTATAAAATCACTTAAAGGCTTTTTATTGAATGTATATATACACTCCATTTTTTTGATTGATTCATACCATATATGCATTTATATGCCTTTGAATGCTCTTTAGCAACATTAACATTTATTCCATTGTATCTAGATGACTGTGTTGTTGCTTTTCATTGGTGACTTGATGGCCTTCAATGGTTAACAATTGATTTATGTATTTGAATCATCCATATTTCAAAGATCATTGATATCACACTTAAACAATGAATCCCTTCTTGACATCAATGACACAATCCTAACAATCTCTTATTTGCCTTTGACATCAATGATAATATTTCCAACAATCTCCCCCTTTGTCATTGATGGAAACATATATTTTGTCATCTCTTCTAACTCTCCCCCATTCTACTTCTCTCCCCCTTTGACATCAATGGCAAAGGGATGTTCATCAACCTTCTGTCCTTCAGAGAATCTAATTGTATTCTCACATCAAATGCACAAGAATGGACTTCTCCCCCTGTCAAAGATTCTCTAATGCTCCCCCTTGCTCTAATGCTTCTCTTTCTTGGATCTTGAAAGTCTTCAATTCATTACATGGGTTTAGAATATGCAATCTTTTCATTATCTAGATACCAATCCAATACTTTCCCTTGTTGCTGATATGTTACATGGGTGGATTCTTCCTTTTATGGTTCTTGAAATCACTGCAATAGTTTCCCTTTTGTTGTAACTTTCTTTTTCATCATGCTTTCATCTTCTAGGATCTTGGTCTAACTTACATCTTTTACTATTTCCATTTTTCTTCTTTAGGGATGACAGATAATATCAACCTCATCTCCCCCTAAATTTGTGCTTCCTCTTATAAACTAGAAGAGGCATATTGAACTTGCATTGGTTTCTTCATTTCTTGCATCTATCTTCTTTCTCCAAACTTTAATAGTTTTCCTTTTTGTTTTTTAGAGAAATTTTCTTTTCTTACTTTCTCTTAGAATCATCAATCAGCTCGCTCGCCAAGTTCGTTTTGACATGGCGGCTTCAGCGTTGGCTTGCATTGCCAATGCTCTTTTGCCAACGTTTTGGCTGTTTTAGAACAGCTTGTTCAGCCTCTACAAGTTGAGTCCTTAAGTCTTCAATGATTTTGCTTAACTCCAAGCTTTTTGTCATTTCCTTAATTTTTATTTCATGCTTGGTGACCTTCTTCAATTTCCCATTTTATTTATATGCATAATGGAGCTCTTCTTCAAGATCTACTTCTTCTTCATTGCATTCTTGGTCAACTTCTTCTCCTTCATGTTTGCTATTTGTGTCTTTCATGGCCATAAATAGTATTTCTTCATCATTGCTTTGGCATTCATCACTCTGTTCTTCTGAAGAGTTGCTTTCTTTCTTTGAATAAAAGCTCTTTTTATGTTTTTGGGGAATTTCTTCTTTGAGTTATGCTTAGAATTTGTCTTTCCCTTTTTCTTTGTATATACTTCCTTTTCATCCTCCCTTGTGTCACTTTCATTTTGAGGACATTTAGAGCCATAATGTCCAACTTCTCCACAATTGAAACATTTAAAAGGAAAATTTCCTTTATACTTCCCATTTCCTTTCTTTAGCTTTCTCATGAAATAAGCCTCTGCCTCATCATTGCTTGCATTCTTGCTTGATGCATAATGCTTGGTTTTACCTTTCTTGGATGCTTTGAAGGAAATCTCATTTTGTGGTTCTCATTTCATAGGCTACAAAAATCCCATGTAGTTCATCTTTTGTCAATATGTCTAGATTTGCCAATTCTTCTAATGCTAACACCTTGGAATCAAATCTCTTAGATAAGGATCTTAATATCTTATCAACAACGAATGCATCATCAACATCTTCACCAAGTCCTCTCATAATATTCACAATTTCATCAACACGAAGAAAATATGATGATGTCTTCTTCATCTTTCATTTTAAGGCTTTCAAACTTCCTTCGATGAGTTTGCAACTTTGCTTTCTTCACTTTGGCATCTCCTTCATAAATATCTTGGAGTTTGACCCATATTTCTTTTGCTGACTTGCAACGCATGACCTTTGTAAACTCAAAATTTGTTAAACTACAAAGAAGAGTATGCTTGCTTTGGCATTATTTTCACTTTTCTTCTTTCCGACTTGATCCATTGGAGGGGTTGATGGAGGTGTATAACCATCTACTACAAATTGCCAAACATCAAATCCAAGAGCATTCAAGTAAGTTTCCATCTTAATACTCCAGAATGCATAATTAGTCCCATAAAAAATGGGTGCCTTGATTGTATTCTTATCTGCCATGTGTGCTCTTTAGGATCTCCCTTCAAGCGGTTAGGCTCTCTCCGAAGGAACCCACTCTGATACCAATTGAAGAGAAAAAAGATATACTAAGAGGGGGGTGAATCAGTATATCAACAAACTTTTACCCTCTCAACTTTTACCAAATTTAAACTCTAACATAATATCAACCATGCAAGAATATAACAATATGAATAAGTTGACACCAAGATTTTACATGGAAACCCTTATGGGAGAAAAAAACAATACAAATAATGTACTTTATAAATTATATAAGTTCTACAATGAATATAGGCACCAACCTACTTGAATCACCAACTTTCACACTTTAATAGGCACCAGCCGGGGCACCATACCTATCTCTCATTTGTGAGCACCCAGCCACCGCCACCTATCTCTAAAATTTGGTGGCCGCAAAACCTAAGGGGCGCCGAAGCTCCTAAAGGTCGGGCAGGCCGCCAACCCTCTTTGGGCCTGTGCCTTAAGCCTGCTGTAAATAATAAATTAAAACAATGTTCCCTTGCTAATCATTTGCTTCTTCAATGGAGTGATGGACCAATTCAAGATCTACCTCTTCAATGCCACTCTTTCCTCTTGGTTGTGCCGCTGGAACAGACTCCTTACGAGGCTTTCAGCGCCGCGCCGCTTCAGTTTCAACGCTGGCGCAACCGACGACGGTGCGGACGCGATATTTCCATGCGCCATTTCAATCCGCATGTTCTTTAGTTAGGGTTTACACATTTCATCAAAATGTTACAGTATCACCTTTATCCAAACTGTCTATATCCCTTATCAAATCTGGAACATGTAGTCTTCACAAATATGTCCATAGTGTATAAATTTGCTCAATTATGTTTCTTCAACTTGCACCAAATCTGCTATGATTCTCCTTCACAAATCTATCCAACACATTCAAATTTGATCCAACATTCTTTAAGAGATATATTCCTTCACAAATCTGATCCAAATCACACAATGTTCTTCCTTTACAAATCTGATCCAAATGATGCAGTCTCTTTTTACAAAACTGATCACAATCATGGCACTATATTCTCATAAATTTCCTCTACAAATTGCTCTTCAATCTGTACTTTATTCTTCTCTATAACTCTGCCATGAATTCTCACAAATCTCCCTATTACTCTTCACTCATGGACTGCATATATATTTCAGAATGAGTCTGAAATATTCTTCATCTAATTCTTCTCTTTATTCTTTTTATATCTGCTCTAAAACTCAGAAATAATTCATCGAATTGTTGGTGTTTGTGTGATCATACTTTCTCACACACACTTCCAAATTACAATCTCCTCTTATATGTTTATGTTCAAATGAAAAGACATATCCCTTGGGAAAGAGCTATCCATATAAAAAGCCACAAACCTGTTTATTTGAAACTAACTACTTGTTTTGTTTTGCTGCCTTGGGAGATTATGTCAATCGCTGCCATTAGAAGAATATATTCGTAACTATTCATTATTAATGAATATCATATTCAATCGCTGCCTTTACAATATTTTGTTTTTGTCTTTTTCAACCAGATCGCACCATTTTAACTCTTCATTAATCACACCTTTTCAGAAATAAAACATGTATGGAATCATACCTTTTTTAATTTGTCTTATTAGGCTTTTGTCCTTATCTCATTTTGTCCTTTTCTTAAATTGTTTTTTTCTTATTTTGTTTCTTTTTTCTTTAAACAAAACTAATCGTACCTTTTCTCTATTTTCTTTTTTTTTTTGCAAATCCGAGGTTGTTTTATTCATTAATGGTATCTTTCAAGAATCACGTCCTTAACTATTGATAATTAACTTTAAAAAGCATGCCTTTTCAGATTTAATTTTTGAGTTAACTTTTCATAAATCGTGTTTCTTCAATAACAAGGATTAATATTATTGTTTTACTTAACAAACTCATTTGTTTTGCTTGAAACACTAATCGTTGTTGCTTGTTATTAAAATCGATGCCAACATTTATATGTATTCTTTAGAATATCAAATGTAGTCTTCACTACAAAATCACTTAAAGGCTTTTTATTGATTGTATATATACACTCCATTATTTTGATCGCTTCATACCATATCTGCATTTATATGCCTTTGAATGCTCTTTAGCAACATTAACATTTATTCCATTGCATCCAGATGACTGTGTTGCTGCTTGTCATTGGTGACTTGATGGCCTTCAGTAGTTAACAATTGATTTATGTATTTGAATCATCTATATTTCAAAGATCATTGATATCATACTTAAACAATGTATCCCTTCTTGACATCAATGACACAATCCTAACAATCTCTTATCTGCCTTTGACATCAATGGCAATATTTCCAACATCCTAATTAATGTGTGTGGTCCCAATAACCTAGTTTGGAAGAATAATCTTTGGGATGAATGATCAATTTAGTTGGGAGCTCTTCAAAGGAAAACATGCTTTTAGTAGGAGATTTTAACGTCATAACAAGTTTAAGGGATAATTGGGGTTGTTCTCATAGAACTACACAATCAAAACTAGGTTTTAAAGCTTTTTAAGAGAATAATGGTCTTTTAGATCTTTTCCTAAGGAGGGAACTATTAGAGTCACTCAAGGACTCGACCTCCTAGGATCACCTACAAAACCAAAATATCCTTCCACGAGAGAAAAGCAAGAGCATAAATTTGCAATAATGGATGCAAAATATATTAGATCAAATATGATCAATGAGCATGCATACGCAATACAATACAAAACATACATACAAGACCCTTCTTATATAGGCAATGTTGAGAGGTAGGACAAACTAGATGGAAAAGGTCTTAATCCTATGTCATGTGACAACAAGAGAATAAAATCACATGTCTACAAGAGACTTCTAGAAATCTTTTTATTTCGCTAAATAAACTTAACATGTGAATTTGTTTGAAAAGGTCCTAACTAGGAACTAATTAGATAATGTACCTTGTTCACACTAAAAAGGGGAAAACCAGATAGGAAATACCCTTGTTCACACCAACACCCCTCCTTAAGTTCAACTTACAAAGAATGATGAACAAATACAAATGATGCAAGATGCAAGGATGGGTCCCGACTACTAGGCCATGTTAGGTACCCATGTACAAATGCAATCTCTCACAAACAGAGAAAAGGAGAAAACTCAGTGGAACAAAACTCCTCCCCAAAAGAGAGAAAAGACAAGAAAAAAACTCTCAAGAAAATGAAAAGGACAAAACCCCATGGGAGGGAAAAAAAACCCATAACAAAGAAGAAGAGAAACCATGGAGCCCCCCCTCAATGTAAAATCTATACCAATGGTATATGCTCAAAACTAGATGTAGAAGATGGTCCACGATCATCGAACAACCTTCCTCCCCTTAGGAAGAAACAAAACCAAAGGTGTATGTATGATGCTTTCCCATTCTTGAAAGGAATGTTTTGAGAATGCAGAAAAATCAATGTCATAACAGAAGTCATAAGTAGGCTCAAAAAGTCTTAGGATACATCTGGATAGAGAAGAAGGATGAAAATATTCTTAGGAACCAATGGATAGAAGAAGGGGATGAAAATACTTAATATTTTCATGTAGTAATGATGGCTAAAAGGAAAACAAATAGGATATCATATGTATTGGATGAACAAGGTAATCATTTGGAAAATGTTAACAATATAGCCAGGGAAGTTGTGGCATATCTCATGAAAAATCCTAATAGAGATATAATGATGAAGGACTACATATCAAAAAATATTCTACTACTACTGAATGAGAATGAAAATGACTATCTATTGTCACCTTTTCAGCAAAAGTGAAAAGGCTAGTGTTTAGTTTAAAAGGGATTGAGCTCCTAGACCTAATAAGCTTTGTGTAATATTTTTTAATTCTTTTGAGATATCTTGGAAAAATTATTGGTGGCTATAGTCAATGATTCTTTGAAGTAAGGTGAAGTGCTAAAGAGTTTCAAAAACACCTTTCTAGCTTTGATTCCAAAAAAAAAGTAAATGCATACTCTTTAAAGGATTATCACCCATAGCCTTATGCATAATTATGAATAACATAATCTCTAAAGTGATCGTAGAGAGATCAAACATATTTTGTTGATTCTAATTGCAAAAGAATTAGAATTTGTCTAAGCTAATCATTTTATAGATGCCATTTTGATCTGTCATGAAATAATGCATACTTCATATAAAAGCAAAGGAAAAAGCATAGTAATAAAATAAGATGTGACAAAGGCTTATGATGGGTTCTAATGAAAATTTTTGAGAACATGATTTATGTCTTTGGTTTTAGCGTAAGATGGATGGATTGGGTTTTTCAAGCAATATCAAGAGCATGGCTTTTTGTGTCGGTTAATGGGAGTTCAATAGGTTTATTTCAACACACTCGGGGTTTAAGTCAAGGAGACCCTTTTGCACCATGCTTTTTGTGTCGGTTAATGGGAGTTCAATAGGTTTATCTCAACACACTTGGGGTTTAAGTCAAGGAGACCCTTTTGCACCCTATCTCGTTATTCTTATGGCAGATCCACACTTTACCACATCCCTGCGTCCCCTACCCTACCCCCAAATCACAACCACACTTTTGTGCAAAAAGAAGGCACTCGCCCTCCCCGTCTATTAATAGGCAATGACCTGCTCACAAATCCTAGCTAACCAGCAATTAGTTAAACACATAGAAGTATTGTCCCAAATAAGAGAAACTATATGTCTAAGGATGATGCACTCAAATTTGACCATATTGCCCAAAGAACACATCATAAGAACCTCATTCCCTCCCACAAAAAAAGCAAAAAGAAAATAGTTGCTAATAAAGAATGGAAAACCCTACTACGTTAAAATTCACCTTGGATGAGATGGATCATAGGTTTCCTTGATGAAAGAGAAAGACCTCTTTTTGCAAGTCATGGGTGCTTTCCATTGACCCAAGACTCTCAAAGCTTAGAATCAAGAGAATTGGAAGTTAGTTGGATCAATTGACACTATAATGATTCCAAAGGGCTATTTCATGGTCATGTTCTCAGTATAGGTTATAGATAAAATCACGACACATGGCCCCTAGTTCATGGAAAAATCTGTCATTTTCATGAAACCCACCTACTTTTAATATTGTGGATCTACCAAGTATCGCTCCTATTTGAGTTAAGATTTCATTTCTCTCAAATGAATACGGACATTAATCACTGCTTCAGGAGATAGGCAGTTCTATTGCAGAATATATTACAACTTCTATGTTCACCAAGCACCCATCAGTCCTTAACTATGCTCAGATCTATGTTAATATAGATATGGAGAAGTCATTAACAAACAAGATACTGTTCAAAATATGAGGGATTGAGTGGAAACAACCCATAGATTATGAGAACATTCTCTTTCCTTGCAAGATCTGTCATGAGCATTGCCATCCAAAAGAACAAGAACAGCCTGCGAGAAATCAAGATACATCTTGTCGACCAGGATGAGGTATCCCAAGAAACAAAAAGCGACTACTAAAATTTCTAGGATAGGCCCAAACAACGAGAAACAAACTGAAGATAAATTCTCTCACCTTTGCAAGGAAGAACGATGTATCCCTCTAAGCTCAAGAAGTCTTTCAAACCACTTTGAAACTCTTATTGAACCTGAGATGGAAGAAACGGCAGATGTTCAGGGTAGTCTGGACACCTACACTTTATCCTCAATAGCAACGAAAAAACCTAAGAGGTGAAGCAAAGGAAACAAATGCTCAAAGAGATACACTATTGCTAGTTGTCTCTTTGATTTTGGTAGATTTTCTATAAATCTTCTCAAAATTTGAATTCGTAATATGTTTTGTAATGCTTCTGAAACTAATATATTAACATCATTGTTGTTGATGTTTGGATTATGATGAAGTAATTCCTGAAACACTTTTTAATTCAATACTTTGGAATTTTAACTTTAAAAAAAATAAAAAAAATAAAGTGTTTTTGTTTTCTTTTGTGGGGCAATTTGTTCTATTGCATGTTTTGGTTTTTGATATCCTGTTCATGAATATTCATGAAATCAACTGTCATCATTTTCTTACTACAAAAGTGTTGCATTTAGTATTTAGGTTCTTTTAAAATAATGTTCATTGAATTAACGAGGATAGAAAGCAAAAGAAAGTTAAATCTGGCTCACACACTTCTAGGCTTAAATTTTTTTGATAAATGCCCATTTACTTAAGAAACTTAAAATCATTTTCGATTTGGATGGAATGAAGTTATTTCAGTCAGCCACATTACTCAATTTTTCAACTGTTAACAAAAAGACCAGATGAACTCCATTCTTTCCCTAAACAGTAGGGTTCAGCATGTCTGAGAGTTGGAGGGGCAAACTATTTTGTGTTCTCTTCCCTTTATTTTCCACTACAGTCTACATTTATTAGATTGTCATAACCTCTCATAGAGGCCTCCATCTTTAAGAGGGCAATTTACCTTTCAGGAAACATAGATTGTGAAATAACGAGAAGTTATCAACAAACATATTGTACAATGTAAGTATGTGAAAATTATGTGCATTAGCCTCAATATCAATTTTTCACTTGTAGATATCTTTAATACTGTAAGTGTCTTTGGTTTTCTCTCATGGAGAGCCACCCGCATCAAGCAACCCAAGGGGCTACCCTTTTGCTTTTGTGTAGATATTAAAAACTATTGTTACTTTTTCCTTTCAAATGGTTCTAAACCCTAGCTCACTTTGTAGCACTGTTTCCATGGGATCTGAGAACATCTACTGGACCTCAATATGTATTTACATCATCAGAAAATATGTCTGGGGATTGCATCAGTGCACTTTCTTTGCTTATTCCAGAGTTCGGAGAAAGTAAGGAATATCATCATGTAGAACCATGCAGACACAAGCGAGTGGAATATTTAAAATCATTCCCTGTTTGGCAATTGTCACAGACATGAAAGTTCTAAGACTGCAATGCTTTAACAATTTGTTAAGCTGTAGTTCACAGCAGATGGTGCTGTCTTTTGGGGAGTAGTCATCTACTAGTTATCTACTAGCCCTTATCTCCTTGCATACATAAAGTTGCCCACCCAATTCATTGAAAGAGAATTCTATCAATCGATATGAGTTAGCTGTTTGCTTGTAGGTATGAAATTTGGCAGGAACTGCACCAAGAACTGTATCAAGTATTATTGCATTAAAAACTGTAAAAATTATAGCATTTTCGGAAGCCCGTTGATAAAAATTAACACCATCCACAATTGAGTACCTCATTGAGTTCTTTAGGATTTTCTTGTCTTCGTGGCTGATAAAATATTTGCACAATTATGTATTGTGTTGCCAAAAGAATCATATTCATAATAAATGTGTTTACCTGCTTTGCAGTTTTAGAATTTTTTGGCACATAATACAAGTTCTTGTAATACCTTGCTGCCAAAATTGTCTATATGTTTGCAGTTGCCAAAGTAGGTCTTCTGCTGTTGTCATATAAACAGTAGTATTCTTAATTAAAATGTTCCATGATTTCTCTTTCATCCATGGGATCATGCAGACAACCGTCATGTTCGCAATTTTGTACTATATACTAATATTATTCTAATATTTATCATCAAAAGCAGAATGAGTTGCATGCGAATGGGTTTGAGATCTTGATAAGAATCCACTGCCCCTTCTTTTGTGATAGGTTATTAACTATTAATATACACAGCAATAATTGATCAAAATTATTTCTTAGTACTACAAATCAGCTCATCATATCATTGCAACATTTTACTCATAAGGGATCAATTAACTTACAGTAAGTGTGTTGATCTCCCACAGGGTGCATGATTTACTTGAAGTCTTAAAAGTTTAAACAAGGTCTGCACACTTCTAAACTCTTAAATCAGTCCACTTTACACTAGTTAGGAAACCTCACTTTTATTTTTCTCAGATTGAAATTAAGACTCCAATAGAGATTTCCTAGAGATCAGAAATTGTAACGATGCCAGCACTATAAGCAGGATAATTTTGTGAAACTACAGAAGATCAAAAAAATAATCCAGTCCCTGGCCTATCTCCCAGATGGATAAGCCAACACCCCATCCTCGTGCCTCTTCTAGCCTTACAGAAATTGACTCCAAAGAAGGGTAAAAAACTCTGTGCCTTTTTAACTGTTCATAATAATCAAAATAATGCTCCATGCTCTGCTTATCCCAATTCAACTTTGGCCTATGTATTCTTAACAGTGAGAGATATTCATGACCCAAAATCGGCCCACCACCTGTTTGCAGCAACACAATTACTTAGAAAAAGTGCACAATATAGTGATTCTAATCTCCATTGATAAAAGGCACACATGCTGAGATGAATCAAAAGCATTTTCTATATAACGATTCAACTAACTAAATCAACAAATGTCATTTTGATACCTTTTGGAAGAACATAATCGTTTCCATAGAAATTTATACCCATTAAGATTTTCCCCGCCAATCTATCCTTGGTCTCTATATCCATTTTTCCATTTATTTGCTGTTTTACCACTGTATCAGGAAGCAAAAAATGCAAACATGCATGCACCCAATCAAGTGGAGCATTTGGACCAGGATGATATACATTTGAATAATCATATGTCATAAGTGAAAATCCATCAACGTGGTTGCTCAATCTTGCTATATCGGTTGCTGTAATCATGTCAGGATCATTCTGATTTGAATTTGGAGGAGATATGACAAACACCAACTGCAAGTTACCATCAAGCCTGTAATCTACCTTTGTTGTGTGCAGCATAGACCCAAGCTCTTCAAGAAGTTGTAATGCCTGTAATATTGGGAAGAAACAATCCATCATTTCTCCAAACAAAAAACTATAAATAAATGTATAATTCAATATTCAATCTAAGCCCTACTATCTTTAATGGAGAATTTAAGATTCAATTTTATTTTACCATCTTCCGTAATCTTGGATCTTTTAGAATGCCATAAGCTGCCCATACTGACCATGCCTCAAGGACAACACCATCAAATCCCATGTTTCTAAATACATAAGTAACAGTTACATCAAAGGATGAACCAAATGGAATCTAATACCAATGGAAGTAAAAACAATCAAGAGAAAACTAATCACTTACTTGCATTCAGAAACAATAAGATCAATCACTTGCTTCCTTTGCCTTTTCTTTGTCAGAAATTCTATAGGTGAAGCTTCCAATAAAACTCTAGGAAGTATCTGTTTTTTATTAGCCCCAGAGCATTGCAAAAAGTAAATTCAAAAGTAAATTCAATTCTGAAGGATGGAATACAAAAATTTCATATGCAAGAATAAGTAGTAAAAGCTGTTCCACATAACTAAAAGTAATATTGTGAAAAATAGATGACTGAATTGATAAGAAATCATGCCCTTCATCACCAATTTAGAGACCCTATGGCAAGCAAACTTAGAGACAGTTAGTTATGGTAAGGGATTGAAGAACGATAAATAAGAGAGAATTTGCCAAATATGACTAAACATTTTAAACCAATAAATGCTGTACACCCCAAGGTAACATATATCCCAAAACAAAAAACAAAAAGACAATTATTTTTTACAGGAGTCCATTTCAATAGCTAAAAGGCATAACATTGCAGGATTGGCATACCAAAGGATGCCCATCTTTACGAACTTCAGCAATCCACTGCTGATCAGCATCATGTCTTCCTAACAACTGTAACTCTGTCCCAACTCTGAAACACAATTGCATTCAGAGTATTAGAGATATTGTCTGTAGCATAAATGTCAATCATCCAACCAAATCCAATCGTTTAGGAAAACCTCTTCAATTGGTACCAGACAGGTGACACATGGGTGAGCTTGGCCCGAAATTTCTTGGCCATGTCATAACCTTTGCTATTCCTGCACAAGATGATCCAATAAGCTGGTTATGAGAAGATTTCTACCAATTCAATGAGACGATTAAGATGATATAATAAAAATAGCACAAGCAACTTAAATTATCTAAGAAATTAGTTTCCAGGGGCTAACATAAATAATTTCCATGGACTATGGTAAATAGTTTGATTTGCACCATCATCTCATTGGGGTGTTCTATTAGAATTCAATTCTATGAATCAAGACTAGTAGGTTGCAACCATGCTGTTAATAAAAGGAATGCTGAAGAATTGTGTACTAGCAAACCTTGATGTGAATCAGTGTCAAAACCATAATCAATCAAATAAGATTATAATACTAAATCAGGTGAGCTTCTGTTGATCAAATGCAGACATACATATTCCAAACATTTATAATCACAACTCACACTGTGAAAAGGTAAAATATATAGACTCTATGTTTTCATTATTTTTATTTAATTTACAAGTTCAAGGTGATGGGATAAGAGAAAGGAGTAAAAGGAGCAAATTTTGGTGGAAGCAAAGGAAGCAGGAAAAGCAAGCAAAGCAGAAAAATCAATGGATGGCAATATCCGCAGCAGAAGCAAACAATGGATTTCTTCGAGCAGATATAATGAAAAATAAGGAATTTGGGAAGGGATGAAGCAAATACTGGGGGATGTAAGTTGGATTAATCAGAGGAGTTAAGAGTGCACAATTTTTGGAAAGGCTGGACAAAAACCCTAATTTTTCCATGAATAGAGGGAGCTGGAGAAGGGTTCTCCCATCAAAGATAGTACAGAGTTTGGTTAACTTTTTGAAAATATTCATTTTATTAAGGAAGTAGAAGTGGAGGAGAGTCAAGGAAAGGGAAACGTGATGGCATTATACATATTGGATGTGAAGATACAGATATCAGAGGACATTCCTAATATTGTCTTGGCAGACAATTTGATAGAAAATGTGGTTAAGGATTTATTAAAAAGGACTTCGATGAACAAGTTTATAGGTACATGGCCATCAGCAGATCACATCAAATTATGGATGGGACAGCATTGGAGAAGCTGTCAATGCCTGGAAATTAGATTCCTGGCCAAAGGTTTCTTCCAAATAACATTTCAATCAGACAAAGATGGGAACACAAAATTTCAAAGAGGCCCATGGTCTATCAAAAATGCAGGATTATATATGAGATCATGGTTGTCCCTTTATAGTAAAAATAAAGAGTTAATTTCCTAGGTGCCATTATGGATCAGATTGTATAAGCTACCCCCAGAATATAGATAAGAATATATTTTGAAAGAAATTGAGAACCCATTGGGAGAATATATTTATAGTTCAGACTCAACCAAAAGAAAGGAATCAGCAATTTACACCAGAATTTGTGTAAAGGTTGACTTATCTAAACCAATTAGGCAAGCAGCGAGGCTCTGTGCCTCTCTGGAAATTTGGAAACAAGAACTGGACTATAAATGTTTGCCTCATAGGAAAATAGGTCATATTGTTTGGAATTGTTTACGTCAACAAGACAAAAAGATGAAGAGTCTAAAGGTTCCAAAAAAATATCAAACAAGTATGGATTCTGAAAACACCAACATAGAGCCAGGTAGAAGATAAACAAGAGAGAGGAAAAAAGGGAAATGTAACAAATGCTGAGGAAAAATAGAAAGGAGAGGGCAATAAGGAAAAGAATATGCAAAAAATTAAGGTTGTATCAATTCAGTTAGCATAAAATAGTCCGACATAAGAAATATCAGGGAATAACCAGGGAAGGAAAAAGAACACCAATCCTAACACAAAGTCAGACTAATTCTCTAAGAGAAAAGCATGAGAAGGAAAGGAAGTCAAGTTAGAAGAAAAAGATGAGGAACCCCTTGGGAATAATCCTATCCTGATTACAAAAGAGGAGGGAAGTGATATTTTAGGAAAAGGGAAGGAAATTAATGACAATATTCAGTTTAGTCCTCCATAAAAAACTACTGGATTTAGGAAAACTACATGTGGGGAGGAAACCTAATAGGTGTAAATTACAACAAAGAAGTATGGAAGATCTAATCAATGGAGTTCAATGATCTACGGACAGTTTCTACAAAGGTGGAGGGAATAGCTCCTCCACCAAGAAACAATGAGGATCTTAACTTGGAATTTCAGATGCTTAAATGCCTCTAATAAAGGTCACATACTCAAGCAACTAATAGGGTAACAACAACCAAACAGTTCTTCTACAAGAAACAAAAGTTAACACTCAACAGTGATTTGGAGGAAAATATTAGTAAAAGAAATTGGAAAAGGTGTCAGTGTTTTGCGGTGGGTGTGAATGATTCAGCTGGGGGATAGCAACTTTATGGCATAGCAAAGCTTTTAAGGAAACACTTTTTAAGGCTAAGAAAAATGTGTTGCATGTAAATTTCAAGGATTTAAGTAATGTACACATCTACACTCCTATTTCTTAAATATATATGGGCCTAATATAAATGAAGGATAGGAGTTGTGGGATGATTTGAGCAATTTTAGAACCAACCAGAAGACAGATTTTTGGATTATAGGAGATTCTAATGTTGTCTTAAAAGTTAAATCTTTAGGAAAAATCAGGAAATGCAAACAACTTGCTCCGAAGTGCACTTGATTTTGGCTCCTTTTATACTGATGAAACATTGATGGATGTGAGACCAAGAGGAGGAGGATTTACTTGGAGTAACACATGTTTGGATTCAGAATGCATATTGGAGAGGCTGGACAGGTTTCTTCTGGGCTCAGAATGGTGTACAAATAATGTTTGTTATCAATTGGCAACCCTCAACTTTGCAGGATCAGATAATCGACCAGATTGTTTTAAATTAATAAAGATGTGAGGCCTAAATAGATTCTATATAAAATGGAACTTATGTGGTTTGAGGATACTAATTTTCCGGAAGAGCTTAAAAATTGGTGGAAGGTGGACATTAAAGGAAGGAAGTATATTTTGATGAAGAAATTA
>VDFB02334649.1:0-26275 GCA_007258455.2 Sequoia sempervirens | reverse complement strand
TGAGTTTGATGGAAATGTGGGTATAATTACGTTCTTCTAAGAAAGGTATGGGGAAGTAAAGATGATAGGAGAATGATGAGTATAAATACTTGGAACTTCGAGTTTATTTACCTAAATGGGATCTCTACTTCTCTATCCTAGGATAATATTGGGAAATTCCAATAGAGTTTTCCTTTGAAGGCTAGCATAAAATATTATCTTGATGACCTTTAGAAGTGGTACAACAGTAAGGTTTTGGTTGACTTACGAAACATATGATGCATTAGCAAACATTAAGGTTCTTGCTAACTTACAAAAATATATAGTACATTAACTATTGTGTTTGAAGTTATTTTTCTATGAAGATATAATCTCTTATTAATTATCCTTTGCAAATCATCACGTCTTTCCACTCTTACAAGGATTTTCTTCTTCAAATTGTTTGTCTAAATTCCATTTTGAACTTTTTTGTTTTTGTTTCGAGACTTTATCTGTGTTATCATAGTATGTAAAATCAACTATTGTGAAACTAAATTTGTGCATGCCATTGAATTTAACATGAATTTTGAATAATTTTAAGAATTTCTTTATTGTAGTCATGAGAGGAAACTAATCAAACCAGTAGCATATGTTCTCTTTAGCTTCTTAGTGTCTCCTTTTAAAATATGATAAGAAAATTATTTAAGATTAATTTCTTATACACATTAGTTTGTTAGTGGTGGGGATTTTTCAATCCTAAGGATTGTTGAGTTTGCTTAAATACAAATTGACACTAATCTTTAGTGATGTAAAAGAGAATTCTTCATTGTAAAATATTTGGTATCTTTTAGTAAGAAATACATCATATATTTGTGTAGTAAATATGTTCTTTGTGTTTGTACTTGTGAGAAAGAATTCAATATTTAAATTAGAAAATAAATTTTTAATAAAATGCTTCCTATTTTGAATTAATGTAAACTTAAAATTCAGAAAAATAAAATTTGAATAAAATATAAATGAATAAAGTAACCAATTGTGAACTCCATGGTGAATTAAATGTGTTCAATAAGTGTGATAGGATGTAGTTGCTCAACCAAATTACTTAAAATATGGGTAGCATACACTTGTATATTCATATTAATTTTTGGAAGATTTGAAGTTCCATTTATAATTTTTTGGCTAGAAGGATGGATGGTTGTGATTTTTCAGAGAGATTTAAGGTAGGTGTTGAATGAGAAGATTTCTCTTGGATCAAGGAGAAGATGAATGGTGTTGATATATTTTGTTCATAATTAATGGATGAGATTAAGTTGGCTAAAAATAGAAAAAGTCATAAAATTAGTTGCAACAAAAAATATGATGAAAAATTAATTAATCATTTATTTTTGGGATGGAGGAAAAATAAAAATAAAATAATAATAAATATTTAATTAATTAACAACATGAGGTGGAAAATAAACTAATTAAATAATATTTAATTGAGAGTGAAATAAAAATTGAAATAATTTCATTATGTGTGATATGAAATAAATAAATAAAATAATATTTAATTAATTAGTGATGAACTAGATTGATTAAATAATTATGAGATTAATTAAATACTACAGTTATTTAATTAATTAATGATGAGGATGCTAGCATGGAGGAGGGTAATTAGGTTGATGTAAGTATGGTGTTAGGACAATTTTAGGAGTTTGCATTTTTTCTTTTTTCAAAGCATCATTGTAACTAAAAAGTAGTTGAGACAAAGATGAGTAATGGTGTTTCAAAGAGATTACATGAGCACCGTGGTGGGATAATAATTTTTAGTAAGATGTGCTTGGGATTTTGACTTAGGATTTTTCCTAACTAGTTGATTGATTAGGTTGGATTGATCAATTAAAATTTGAATTTAAGATACCCCAATCATTTAAGGATGAGTTAGGGATGGTGTAGGGATGCCCCCTTAAGAGGGTATGCAGGTGCATAAAACATGGATGGGATATTGAAAGGAGAAAACGATCAAAAATAGGTTTGGACAAGAGGGTTGCAAAAAAATGGAGGGGAGGGATGAAGAGTAGGTGATGGTAATCTTGGCTAGCTAGTTAAAGAATTTTTGTGGAAGTTGTAGGTAGGTACATGCTAGTGTTTTTGAGGAAAATTTTAAATATGTTGAACAACCTAAATTTGATATAACATAGGACATGATGCATCATGATGTGAGGGACCATGATGATGCTGTGTATTACGTATGAAGGTTTTACTTATGCATACAAGAATACATGCCAATAGTAAAAATGCCCCCAACACACATATTGATAAAACACATCATGATATATTAGACCATGGTGACCTTGGTAGAGTATGTTGTGGGTAAAAAATGAAAGCACATACAAACAAGCAAGATGCAATCAAACAAGAACAAACACATAAAGATTTAATTCTTGTCAAGCTAGGAGAATCTATCTATGAGTGATACCATTTTATATCTTGAATTGAGGTTGACTATCACATGAATATTAGGCAATGGAAAATAATCCATTGGAAATGATTTGTTAAGATCTATGAAATATATACATACAAAAATACTTGTAGGATTCTTGTTGTCAGGGACAATATTTGATATCTAGCTAGAATAATCAATGGGATGAATAAAACCAAATTCCACAAGTTTTTCTAATTCTTCTTTGACTAGGAGAGTAATCTTGGATGCATCTTTCTTAACTTCTAATTCATAGTTTTAGCATCTAGATGCACACCAAAATGAAGTACTATTGGTGATGGATCTAGTTTAGGCAAGTCAACTTAAAACCAAGAAAATATGTATGTAATTTTTTTGCATATAGTAGTAATGGTTTCCTTTTTTGTATGATCTAAAGTTTTGGCCATTTCTAGGTGATCTTTTTATCTTTGTTTATACCAATATTTATTTTTATAAATTCTTCGATCAATGATGCAAACACATCTTGTAAGTTTATAAGTACAAAGAGAAGGTTGAGCTCCTTGTATATTAGCAACTCAAAGGGGTTTTCACCAATGAACACATCTTCAGTTCCTTGAATTTCACTGTTTTATTCATTTTTCTTTCTTTTTATTTTTGGATTTGGTTGTAATAAGGAGCTCTTCTTATCCCCCAAAGTATGTACATGTGTTTAAATTGATCTCAAATCCTTTTTTGTGATCCCTTGATAAAATGTTATCTTGAAATCATGTGAATTTTGAAAGAACTTACTTATTTTCAAAATTGTCTAATGATATGGCTTCTTATTGGTCCCAATCAATAAAGTTAGGATATTTAAGATCCAAGTGAATTATAAGAATGACAATGTCATAAAAAGGTAAGTTGTAGCAAGGTATTTATACGGGCTATGGATGGACTTTATTTTTATGTGTTTGATATCACAAGAAACATTCTTAACAATATTAGAGCTATCACTAACCTCATTGGAATTCTCATCTTAGGGTACACAACCTAACCTTCAATTTGATAAAATTTAATGCATAGGTTCTAGAATGAATTTCTCATTAATTCCAAAGCCCTTTCCTTTGCAATTCATATTTTTCCATATTCTATTAGCTATAGGATAATTATTTTTAGAACAAGACACAAATTTGTCTTCCTCAAAGAGCCAAAACCTTTTGTATCTTCTATATTTTCATCTTGTTAGGAACCCATGTTGTATGAAGGTAGTTGAGCCATACTAAATTGAGATATTTGCTTACTTTAGACTATTACTGGGCTTGCCAAAAGATCAAGGAGAGAAAGGAAGTTTTCCTACATGAAATACATCTTGGATCTCATATTCTCTACAATTATTGTCAACAATCTTGATGTGGATTTAGGATGTGATGGTAGATATGGATATAATATTTTTTGAACCTATATATGAAGATGATTACTTGGGCTTGGGATTCAATATATGTTTTTGATAAGATAAGCAACATTTATAGGATTCAATATATGTTAATAATAGGAAATGGTTGATTTTATGTTAACAACCTTCCAAAATTTTACAATATTGAAAGGGATAGAGATCCAAAAAGATCATCGCTTCCACTCTTAAGTGGTAATTTTATGCATTGATGGAAGGTAGAGGGTACAACTTACATTGCATTGATCCATGGGTGAACCAAGAAAATATTGTAAGGAAGATCAATATTGATGACATGTAATAAGGTTTTTTATATGGAAGGCCCCACTTAAATTGATAGATATATTATTCCAAACAACTCTAATTTTGCATCATCATAAGATTTGACGGTGATTATTTGAGTCCAAATCTTCTTTTGAATATCCAAGATGTTGAATCAACATAAAATGCAAATATTTAGATTGGGCCCATTAACCACCAACACCTTTTGACTTTATGTTCGATAAAATTAAATTCAATATATAGAGAAAGATTGTGGGATGGACCTAAAAAAGGTGTATCACTTTGGCTAAATGTAAGATCATGATTATAAAGTAGATGTCCTAAAAGAGTGTGGAACCATGATGGGTCAATATTGTTGGGACTCTTGGCTCTTAGAGGACTTTATACAATACACATTTATGAACATTGGATGTTTCCAAAAGCTTCGTGATTGAGATTTATGCTAGATTATTCTACAATTGCTTGATGAGATTGTATTGACCCTTAGGAGTAAGTAGGGGAGACCCTTAGGAGTAAGTAGGGGAGACCCTTGAATAGTGACTATGTTATGTTGTGTGGTGATAACACAAGTAGAAAATTTGATTTTGATTGTAGCTATTAGATTTTTGGAATAATGAATATGACCTACCATAACATCATATTTATGTGAAGCTTTATTATGATGGACATGATTAGTATGAGTGTTTGAATTTGGTTTTGAAATCAACATATTTGATCATACTTTAGAAAAAGGTCTTGATATATCCATAATTATTTATTTGGCAATCACGATGTCCCCTTTTATCTCAATATCCCCATTATCAACAAGGTCTATGCACAATTTTTTTGAATTCAATACATCTATTAGTAAAGTGGTTTTGATCTTGTGGTACTCATAATATTCAATTTCCTTGTGCAATGCTAGTTTAGGTTTAATTTCATCAAAGGGTTCCATAAATGGAAAGACAATCATGTTTTCTTCAACCAATTTACAAAAAAAATTCTAATGGTTTTCCTAGAGGAGTAATTGTTGACATTTCATATCCTACTTTTATTGTCTAGAGGGAATTTCTATACTAGGAGTGTTTTGGACAACTTGAATATGTGTTGTATTAGTAACACCATCAACAAATACATGTTTATTTATCTAAAGAATTTGGATTTGTTAGATTGATTTTGATCCTTCAAAAATATTTTTGCAAGTCCTTTAGCTACAAGAGCCTTTTAAATTTGCACACTTTTTTGATAATTTCATCAAAAGTAGTAAAAAATTGATTTGCTAGGCATCTTCATCACTGTAAGGAGGAGAAGCTTTCTCCATTGTATTGTTTGGAATTACAAAGTTCCATCATAGTGATTTTGTGTTTTACATTATATGATTAATTTTCAACAAACCTCTTAGCTAAATCTTTTTTATATATTAAAGATAGTATAAACACAATAATACACAGGGGCTGTTCGCTATTACAGCAGGTTGGTGCTACATAGCAATCGCTGTATGCACACCCTTACAACATAAAGCCAAGAAACATACCTGCTGCAAGCTAAACATGGATTACACTGATAAACCTGTACAGAATTTAATAATATACAGACCTGTACAGAATTTAAAGCTATACAGTCATAACAAAAGCTGCTGAGTCAACAGGAGGGAAGAACAGAGCTTGAAAAGCATGAATAATGTTATAACCGTTTCAACAAATTCCAGAACTGGCTATGAAAGCATCCATTTAAGCTTGTCTGCCGAGGTGTCTTCCCCTGAGTCTAGCGCGCACCTCTGCTGCCACGTTAAAACCCCTCTGAAACTCATTGATAGCTTTCAAGAAGATCTCATATTCACATCTGTCTTCAGCCTTGTTGATCCTTCTCGGTCCATCACAGACAGGATTGACGAATTTGGGTAGCAAAACCTCCATGTGAAGCGAAACCTGCAAAGCAACATTCAGAAATGTGAGTCTTTTAGCAGACTCAGTAAGGGATCTCCTATTGCCTTTGAATTTTTCATCATTCCTAGCTTTCCAGTTATGCCACATAATCTCCGTAGTCAGTAAAATCCAAAAAACTTTACAATTTTTACTCATTTTCATATCATAGATTAACACATCTTTCCAAACCAACTTATCATTAGTATCCCAAATTTTAATATTACAACAGAAAATTTTCCACATTTCTTTAGCATAATGACAATCAAAAAGGATGTGCTTTACCGATTCCGGAGTCTTACAAATATTGCAGATATCAATATCTTCACAAATGCTTTTAAAAGGAATTCTTTGAAGCAGCACTAACCATCTGAAACAGGCTTTCTTTGGTTCAAGACCACTGCACCAAACATCCGTCAGTAATGTTTGCCAATCTTTTTTATCTAAGTTTACATTCCAGCAACTATTCAAATGCTCAAAAATAGTGTTGACATAGGTCAGCTCTTTGTAGATATCCTTTGCTTTCAGCTTGGAGATAGGATTCCCGTCCTTCCAAACTATATCCCTGATCAGATCAAGGGCCCTCCCACCATCCTGGGGGAAGACAGCGCCCTTACAGGCTTCAGTTAAAGTAGAATAAGTTCTGTAGTTCGAATCTGGGAGGTCAAATTCCCTTGCTAACCCAGCCCAGCTCTTAATCTTCCCCTTGACCAAAATGTCTCCAAAGGTTTGAATGCCTTTTCGACACCAATTCTTAGCCGAACAACCCTGCAGTAAAGCGAGGGGTTTATGGTTATGAGACACATTCCACCAAATAGAGCTAAAACATTGACATTTAATATTGTCCTTCAGGATTATGTCACTAGACTTGAACTGGGCATTGTGTTTGATTAATTCCCAAGCCTTCCAAAGGCTCCTAAAGACCACCGACCCTTTAGGATACATAGAGAATTTACTCATAAGAATGTCACTCAAGGGAAGCTGCTTCCACGCTTTAGCTTGTTTAGGAACAGCCAAGATGATGTTATTTCTAACCAGCACTTTCCAGGGCTCATTACCGTCCAGAGCTTTCACAATCCACTTTGCCGCCAGAGATATGCCTTGCAGTCTCAGATCTTTAAGACCAAGGCCACCTTGCATTTTACCACGGCAACACCAATCCCAGCAAACAACATGCTTTTTCCTTTTCCCTTTCCCATCCGACCAAAGGAAACTCCTTATCTTTTTCTGAATCTCGTTAACTTGGTAACTACAGAAGAACCACACAGAGGCGAAATAAATACTATAGGACAAGAGAATCTTCTGGCAAACTTGGACTCTTCCAGCAAGGGAAAGATATTGCTTGTTCCAGCTATCTAGCTTTTTCTCAATTTTTCCTTTGATCCAATTCCACATCTCCTTGAGGTTGGGGTTGACAGCAAAGGGGATACCGAGGTATCTCACTTGGAGGTCAGGCCCTCCCCATTGAAAATTGAAGTTCTTGAACCAATCCGGCGGTTCTTTCTGCCATCCATTAGCTAAATCTTTGAATGTGTCGATGGTATTATTTAGTAGATGTAAAAACACTCAAGTGCTTATCCACCTAAGATTCATGGAAATAACCTAATCAATTACATATTATAAAAAAATAACTTCCTGGATATCTATGAATAATTATTTAACATGCTCTCACGGATCCACTTTTCCCTTATATTTATCAAATTTTGGAATCTCAAAACATGGAGGGAAATGAATTTATGTTACAAATCTCTCTAATGGATAGGGACACAATTATTCAAAATTGTATCCCTTGAATTGATGGGTTCCTTCTTGTAAACCTCTTATTATGTCTTAACATTCTTGGTCAAATGGGGTATTAGGAGGCATCATTTGGTTGTTTTGATTATTTTAATCGTGTACATATTATAAGTATGTTGGATTTTTGAGATTGGATTGATTTGGTTGATGACTTAGATTGGATTGATTGCACATATTGCTTTGTCTGGTTGGATTGTATTATATGGCTTATGGGTTGCTTTGATTTTATTTTTGGTGATTTTGATTGGATTAATTTTGTTGAGGATTTTAATTATTGGGCTGAGATTGGTAGAATAAATTGGGTTTCCATAGGAACTTGAGTGATGATGTTTTTATTTTGTCTTGATGTTGGTTAATTTTTGCTTTATGGTGAGGCTAGGTACTTTGGGATTAATACTGTCTTGGTCAACACCAGTATTGGTGGGATTTTAGTTGGACGGTTCTTGATTTATGATGTTATTAACTTCATCTAGGTTATAACTGAGAAGCAATTTGGCTCCTGATTCTACAAGATTTCCAAGTATGCCATCTCTATTTTGATGTGTGAATTAGTTTATTAAGGTACAATTTTTTTTAAAGTCAAGAAAATTATGATAGTCATGGGAATACTCAATTTGATTCTAAGGGAGATTATCATCATCATCACTATCATTATCCTCTTGGTTTTCATGTGGAATTTCATGGGAGGTTTCTCCAACTTGGTATGGATTTTGGATGCATGGGTTTTCTAGAATGAAAATAATTTGCTTCAATGGAGTCCATGTTTCTTTTTATTCGATTTCTAGTGGTAGGTGACATGATTAAAATTTTTTGAGACTTCAATTTTGGACTCTAAAAAGATTTAGATTGAAAATATTGTCTTGCTTTAATTTTTGGGGTTATTTTTTGATGTTTAAGATTTTTGGATTTTAAATGCTTTAACACTAGTTTCACACAAAAAGAGAAGACAAATCAAACACCACCAACTTATTTTATTCAAGTAAGATTATTTGATTTCATGAGCTCACAAATATACCTAGACTTGGTTATAGATAATGTGACATATTTTCTCAAGGCACTAACCAATTTTAATCCTCAAGACTACCTTAAGGCATGAGAGGAGATAATAAATGACTACTACACCATTTTCAATGATAAGGTGTAAATAAATTCTTGAGGCTAACCACTTATCTATGCATCACAAACACCAAATGATTGAAGGCTCATAAAATAGGCTTGTACAAGTTCAATTAAGGGAATCTTGTATATAATCAAAGGTATGTGAGGCTCAAGTCCATGAAATTAGGGAGTTTTTCTAAGGAATGTGATCAAAGTGAAATTCCTCCTCACTTCATTTTGTCCTCTAGAACAAAGTTACACCAAAAACAAAAATTTCTTCCCCAAGACAAACCTTGAATTTATACACCCTACTAGTGCATAGGATGTGAGCCAATACTTGGTAATGAGATCCAACTCATTTTTTCAATATATTAAGAAATAAAAAGAAAGGAAGACACAATTACTTTTGCTTTTCAATTTCACCCAAAAAAGTGAAAAGAAATAGCATACACAATGTTATCCCTTGGGTGACAAAATCAAGTAGAGTGTTTTTGATCCCCAATATCACATAGGGGTGCATGGAAAGAGCATACACAACTCTATCCACAAAAACACAAAATGTGAGTGATTGAATTCTTTTGGATCCCCAAACTTGCACAAAGTGCATACACTATGCTAGCTATATAAAACACACATACAACAAACAAGAAAGAAAAAATATTTGTTTAAGGAAAATACATAAATGAAATTGATTTTTTTTTAATCTTTGAAAATTGAATTTACAAACAAAATTTAATAATATTTTTATCTACATATGATACTCGTAAATTAATAAAAAAAACAAAAAGAAAAACTCATATCAATGAATTTTCTTTCTTTATTTCTTATAAACCATTAATTATCAACCAAGATGTTTACAATTAAAAAGAAACAATGGTTTTAAAGCAACACTTTTGATATTGTAACACAAGCAAGCTTTGCAATTTCTTTGAAAATAAAAACTACCATAAACTCGATCCTCTATACTGCCATTCACAATTTCTTTCATTAGCAACATAGATAAATAGTTTTTATGGCAGCAAAAAGGGGAAAATATTGGGCATGGTTAGCGGGAACAATCTCTGACATTGGTAGTTCTGTGTTGGTTATTGGCGGTTTTGCAGTTCACTCATCAAAAAATGAGGCGTTTTAACTTCTCAAATCATGTGTAATCATAATCATTCCACATATACATATCAACTCTTGTGTACAAAATGTTGAATCTCCATGCTTAAGCATTGATTATACATTTCTTTCAAATACAAAAGGAAAACATGGATGATGGTGAGTTTTAATCCTCAGACTAAAAAAGAATCTGAAAAATGAACAAAACCCTTCTCTAATATAAAAGCTACTCAAGTAGTATGAGTGAAAAGCTAAAAAAAAAATGCTCTTGGATTTCCATATCAAAGGAATATAGTTGCACAGCTGAGGCACCCACATGAGCAAATAAAACATACATAGCATGGGAAAAATGACTCATTAGCAGTATCACAGAAAGATACAAATATATTTATATAAATTGTTCAATACATAATGTTTGCACATCTCATTTATACAAATATATTTTTTCATGCATTTGAGTTTACATGTCCTAGTTTGTCTCATGTAACATAGGTCCATTTCTAGCCATAATAAGGCCATTTTTTAAAACAAGGTTCAAACATAGTTGTTTCAAAAATCAATATCATATATGTTTTAGTTTGAGATATTTAAGAATATTAAGGTTAATAGTTTTTTTTTAAAAAATATATACATAATTTAATTAAAATTTATTTTAGGTTTTTTTTGATATATTAAGTAGCATTTACAGGGTGCTGTACCCTTTACACAACGAGTCACAAGGGTCAAAAAGGATCAGGTCTAGAGAATCAAAACATTAACCAACAAAAATACAAAACACAAAAACAACGAACAAACAACAGACAACCAACGACCCAACAAACAAACACAACAATAACAAACTAACTAGCACCCTCCCAATTCTGAGAGAGGAGAAAAAAAACATCCTCCCCAACCTATTTGGGGCCCTCCTCCATAGCCTTCTTATCCATCTCTTCCTTGAGCACAGTGGATAGGGTACCAACCACATAGTGGATCATCTTGACAATGAACGGTGACAAACCATTGAATTTCTTCTCGAGCTTCTCCATCCTCTCTAGCAGCATGTTATGGTCCTCCGCTTTGTCCAAAGTCTTCACTGTATCTTCATCCATAGCCTGGGGGTCTGAGGACTGGGTCATCGAGTCATCCTTGAGCATCTTGTTGAGGTCAAAAAAGTGACTAGGCCCTTCAACAAAATTGATAGGGCAGGGTTGGATGGAACACTCACTGTTCCATGCTCTAGGTCTCACCTTGGCGAACCCCTTTGGTGTCACTCTCCACCACCTTAACCTATAGGCCCTAATGCTTGTTAGGAACCCCTGGTTCTCCTGGCCAACCCTACTATCATCTCCATTTCCCTAACCAAGCCAATCTTGGTGCTCTCTCTACCATTCTCTCCTTAGCCCTTAATCTTCCTAAAGGCTAGCTAAATCTCCAACCTCCACTAACTTGATGCAGGGGTGTGTGATGTCTCCCATGGCTTCAAGACCATCCCCCTAGGGTTCTTGATCATCCACCAATCTCCAATTCTCCATCGCTCTCACCAAACCCTCTTCTAGGGTTAAAAAGGCTACTAGCCTTTGAGCCCCAATTAGGCCTCCATCACCGAGAAATATGGTCTTTGCTCAAAAATTTCCCAAAAGACACTTCTTCTTTCTTTGTGATTCTTGTATCAAATGGACTCCTTTCAAGGATTTTTGAGGACTTAAGCCTCAACTGTCCATACAATGCTTGAACTTGAAAATGAGCATTTCCTAGGGTTTTTAAGCCACTGTCTGGCTGTTTCCAAACTGTCTACTTGTTCTCTCATCAAATGATCTGATGGAGCCTTTTCCTTCATACCATACCTAGGTAAGGCTCCTACCTACCACCTCCAAAAGGAAAATTTTCAAGAATTTGACACCCCTGCAGAATTATGTGCTCTGCACTTCTTGCTTTCCTAGCCGGGCACCACTCTGGCTCGCCTAGGGCAAGATCTTTCCAACAACTCTTGACCTTTCCCAACCCCTACAGCCTACCATATGTACAAACATGGAGTCTAGGAATTGTTCCCAAAGGGCCGTACAATTTTTACGGTGCGAAAGTGGTCTAGCACTCCATTTCTTCAAAACTATCTGTTTCAGACCAGCAACAGGGTAAAAGTGAACTGTTTACAAACTATGAATAGAAACTAATCAAAAAGACTAGAAAATGGAACACACAACTTGTATTCTATTAACACTACATCCTACATTCAAAATAGTAATAGATTCAATCCATTTAAACCCTACTTTTAGATAGAAATCAGAAAATAACACACAAAAGCGCTGTTTCCTTTCAATCCACTAAGTGTTTGCACAATATCAAGACTTCCAACCCCACTGTCAGGTCGAGGCTCACCTTAAATAAGGTCCCTCAATTGGTTATATTCCTTGGTCGGACTTATTCAAGACCTAAAAGTAAGAGTTGTGAAACCCACTGTGTTTTACAATTCTTGCCAATTGTTAGCAACCTAAGCAAGTTTAGTTCCTAAACCCATCCATCCTCTTCACTCCTTATTCTACTGATCACAACAGATCAAGACTTATTCATAAGCCTCAAATGCTAACTAAATGGTCAACATGACCTCAAAAAAACACAACAAAATAAAACTTCATTCTAGACTTCTTGAAAACCTAGTGTTCCTCAGGTGCTCCTCCTCCTCCTCCTCAGTGTCTTCCTCCTTCCTCTTTCCTTTGCTGCCAGACTGCTCCTTGTCACTGGAAATTTCATTAACCGACACTTTCTTACTATTTTTTTCCAACCTGTGGGATTGCCTAATGCTCGTGTTCTCTAATGCTATCTCCACAATAGCTTCCACCACGATGTCCCCCTTGGAATCTTTAGGTCAACAACATTCTTCCCTTCACTGTTAGTGGCCGACAACTCCACCTAGCCTTTCCCTCCTCTTTCACTTTTTTCTTTGTAGTAGGTTTGTTGTCCATCTTGCGGGGAGAAAATTTGAGCTCACAAAGCCCAGCTGCCGCTTTCAATTGAATATTCCTCACACCACCCTTTTTCTTTTTGATGAGATATTTAGGCCTGGGGGCTTCATACTTCATCAGAGAGGATTTCCTTTTGGATCCCTTAGACTTAGCCAGAGAGGGGTTCACATTGGATTGCATAGGGGGTTCGACTTTCTCAATACGAACAACAAAAATGGGTTTGGGCAGGTAGAGAGTGAAATGGAAATGATATAGCCTTAGGATGAGGCCTTGGTGGAGTTGCATGGGCGGGGTTTCATCAGGGTTTTGGGCAATGGAGTCTAGACATTTCTCAATAGAAATTTCCAAATCAGTAAGAAAAAAGGAAAACTTAAAAGCATTTTGTGGCATAGATAATTTAAATGAGGTAGGTGATAAAAATAGAAAACCTTATATATACCCTCTAGAGTCACATACTTCATTAGAGCCAGACAAACCTAGTCCCACAACCGAGGGATAACTTCTCTTTTGAAACTAGATTGGGTGTGGACAAGTTTTTCATTTTCTTTAAAGAAAGCATTGAGGCTTTCATTGTCCTTGGCCTTAGTGTGCTTAGCATACTTCTTTCCGGTGCAAGAGAGCCCGGTTGCTTGAGCAATAACCTCCTCATTGACCTCGAAGGAGATACCTCCCACCTCCCATCATAACTCTTTGGTCTTTCCATGAGCTCACAAACTGGGCCGACATCCTCAGGCCATGACCAACCATGCATTCCATTAACGACACCAACCCATCTTTGACACAGATATGCCAGACCAGAGGATCCTTTTGGAACTCCTCACAATTATCCGGCTCTGTCCTCACCCTATCACCACCCATTTTATTGCACTTCACACTGAGAGCCCAAGAATCCTACGAGAGAAAGAAGTAAAAATGTTTGTCAAAATGATAGGTCGCCCATAAAACCCTTCTTAAAAGCCTTTTTAGGTTGTTTAGTGAAAGACATTAATATATTTTGATTGCTTGATAGAGATATTATTTATTTGTGACAATGATGTTTATATTTTACATTTGAGCCTTACTTTATTGAAAAATGCTTTATCTAAAATCTATAATCTAATTGAAAACACTAAAATCACCTCTTGAAGACATAAAATAATGATTTTTAATAGTAAAGATCATTGAGATTATGAACTGCTTTAGTAGAGAACTAACTGACACTATTTCAAATTATCTTGCAACTATTCTCTTGATTTCAAATTCTCTTGCAACTATTCTCTTAATTCTATGTTTGCTTGATCTTTTTAATATAAATTTTATTTATGTGTGGGATAAGAATCCACTAGAGAGAACATAGAGGAAGAAGACCTACCAACATTTGCGATGATTCTATTTTTAATTATGGTTATTCTTTTGGGTTAGTATTATCTTAATATGAAAACAAGTAAATACAAAATAAAACTATAATAAAATAAAATAAATTTTGCACATACCATAATCAAAATTTTAGAAAGTGAATATCATCTTTTTTGTTAATGAAGTCAAATTATTTTGAACTCTATCTAGTGGATGGTTAAATCTAATATTTTAGTTACTCGTCATTAGTTAAAAGAACATTGTGTCCTTTAAAAAATTGTAGTTGAGAAGTGTTAATCATCAAGAATATGTGGAATTTTTTTGAACATCTTACATGTAAAAAAATCACAAATTTTACACAAAGCTACCAAAAAAACATGCATATTAGAAATTTAGAATACCGTGCAAGAAATTAGACTCAAATTATTAATGTTGCTTCTAGATTAATTTGTGAGATTTTTTTTCCTTTCATCAACATTTCAGATTACACTCTAATCCAAAAGTGACATTAATCAATATCTTATTCAAACTTTATATTATAAAATAGTGACTCCTTATAAACAAAAATATGTGTTAAACTCTTAATAAAAGACTCAACATAATCTACTTCTACTTGTCATTTTTAACCCATTTAACTGCACCTAAACACACATTATTAATGTCCCTCACTTAACTAAGATGTATTTTTCTCCTACCCACTAAAAAGTTATTTCCAAACAATATTGAATTTCACCATAATTGGTCATTTTAAATTTTGGTTGCTAATTTATGCTTAAACAAGTCTAACATTTTTGACCATAACTTATATAATAACACCATCAATGTAGAAGTTAAAGTTACAACTAAACCATTGTTTAAATAAAATATTTTAATCAACATTATAATGTACATATCCTTCATCTTGGAGGAACCCATGAAACTATTCTTACCTTGACCTTTTGGATTATTTTAGTCTATGTAATGCAGTTTGCAAACTAACCACTCTATTCCTTCTTGAATGCAATGTTTATGTTTTTACATATAATATTTGTCCTTTAAGAGCCCATTTGAAATTTTATTTTTATATCTTCTTCATGCAAATGAAAATGTAAGGTTGATACAATTTATTATAGATCTTTGATGGATGTTATTTTGACCATAATTGAGTAAGAAATGTGATAATCCACACCTTCTATTGAGGTGTATTCTTTTTCTACCAAACAATATTTGTATAGATCCATAGATCCATTTGACTTGTACATATGTTTGAATATCCACTTTCATCCGATCACTCTTTTATATGGAAGACTTATGAGTTCCCAAGTAATTTATGATTTTTGATTCATATTCAATATCCATTCCAAACCTCTATTTTTTTGCATGATAACTCTCAAGTGTTTCCCATAAACTAAGTGGTTCATGGACTTTACATGGAGAGTATATGGGTTTTCATGATTTTTGTGTTTATTTCTTTACTCTTGTTAACCTTCTAAGCCATGTTTGTTCTTGTACATGATCTATATGTTGTATGAATATTGATTGTAATGCTCTTATTGGTCCTTTTGAAGTAGAATCCTTATACTTTAGTTCTTGATGAGATGTACAATATTTTTTTGTAGCCTTCATATTCTTCATCTCAATAATTCTATGCAAAACTGAACCTTCATCAAAATTGACATATCCTCTTATTAAAATTTCATGTGTTCAGGGATCATAAATTCTATATGCCTTTGAACCTAAGTTGTAACCAACAATTATGCACTTCTTGCTATTGTCATCTAATTTCCTTTGTTCTTTAGTTGGTATGTGTGCACAAGTTGGGCAATAAATTTTTTTCAAATCCTTGATGCTTGGTGTACTTCCATTGATCTAGAAAACTTGATGGAGAAGTTGAGATTTGTTGGTTTACTAGTTGGGCATTTTTGTAGGAGACTAAAAATACCTTGTCAAAGTGTAGGTTGCATGTAGTAATGATACAAGTGATTGTGAATCTAATGCATGAGTCTAATTAGTTGCTATATATATAGTATAACTTAATAGTATGTTAGAGGAAAACAATTTTTTTCTACAAGTGTTAATTGCTATAAATATTAATATAACTTTTAACTAGTATAAAATTTTTAATGAGAGCAACTAGGAGTATTTTCTAAATCTAATAGAATCATTAATGAGGGTAATTTATGTTTCTTTTACTAGATCTATAAGAGTCAAAATGGTAAAACAATGAGAATATGTTGGGCATTGATGGTATAGACAACTTGATGGTGGTTCAAAAAACTATCATATGTATATGGAGTTATCCCATTCATATATTCATGGTTTTAGACTAGTTATGGGCAAGTTTTAGTAGTTGAGAGCTTATTTGAGATACAAAAATGAATAGAGGTAGTAATTCTTGCATAGATGGCTTGATTTTGGCCACATGTATCTCTTTCTTCATGGAGTGATGCTAGCTAGGATAAAAAATATGTTATGTATTATTGGTGAGAACTTATCCAATTATCTTTGCGCTATGAAAACTTGGTTATTCTGCTTGGTGACAATCTCTCTCCTTCGATTGTGATGGTATTACAGATATTATGATATGATTGGTGGTTGCTTTATCCACACAAATTGAGTGGGTGTTCATTATTTGTGGGATAATTGTGAGTAGTATCATGGATGATAATTTCCTTTCAAGGCAATTGTCCATATTACTAATCTAGAGGCTAGTTGGAAGAGGTGGTTCATACCATTTCCAAGATAACTATCTATCTTCCTTGGTAAGGAAAACATACCTGGTAATAAAAGAAGATAGTGGAATTAAATGCAAAGTTAGCTATTGGGATTAAGAAAGCACTTCCAAATTATTGTGATAAAGAAGAAAAGTTAACAATATTTCTTTTGAATTGTAGAGAATAGAGTTTGAGAATAAAAGCAACTATAGAGATAGGTTACAACCCTAGTAAGAACCATTAAATTAGTAATCTCCTTGTATTGAAAGTATCATAATGAATGAGATGCTAATGTGCACACCCTTCCTAGAGTTATTCACCCTGATGAAATCCATGTTGTGTAATTTTATTCATTTCATGTCCTATTGTTTTATTTTTATTCTCTTATTGATTTCATGCAACTAATATACTATATTGCAAGTAAATTAAATGCATTAGGGCAACTTACTAAAATTAGTGTTGTACATGCTAACTTATGAAAATCTATTTTTCATGCAACATTATCAATCCAAAGGTTTATGGACATCCATGCCATTATATACAAGGCATCCATTTATTTAATATGATAATAGGTAACCTATTTTCAACATTTGAATATGTAGAAATTGCTTTTTCTAAAAAATAATTAGATAACCGCCTCCTCTTTAGTACACACCTGCCATTTTCACCAATATTAATGTTATTTTTTTGTTCATTATTTTTCTATGGTCGATAAAAAGAAGTTTTTTTATAACCTAACCCATTTATTTTCACAAATTTTTTTGAATTCGTTCAAGGCATATCCACCCTCATTATCACAATTTAGTTGTTTCAAAATATTTCCCAACATTTATCACCAAAGGATTTGGATATTTTAGAAATTTCCAATGCATCTAATATGTTTTAAAGAAAATAAAAAATGATCATTCTAAAAATCTGGAACAATAGGGGTAATGAAATACTTTGCACCTTTATATGGTAATGTTTTTATTGGTTCATTTTTTTTTAATATATCAACTCTAGTTTTTCCTTTCTTTGAGACATAAAATTTATGTCATTTTCTCAATTTATGTTCTTTGTGTATTCTTAACTTTATTGGTAAATATAGATTAAATTCCTCTATAATTTTTTCCTTTAGTTCTTCAAGTAAATGCACATTTACATGTATAAATCTATGATGCCAAAGGACCAAATTAGATCTTTCATGTCATCGATTTCTACCAACAACTCTTCTAATTGTTGCACACAACTTGTATGGGCAATACTTCTTCCTTTCACAAACTTTACAAGACCGCATTTCATATCTAATCATACTAATATGCGCACAACAACAATTTTACTAATATTTAATTTTTTTAGATAAAGTAGGGAGATACCATCCATCTTAGAGTTATTGAAATTCACCATACTGGGAATCTACAATGTGTTATTACCCTCTCCTATCATCTTGAACTTGTTATCTTCAAGAATTCCATTCTTTTCTTTTGAACCTTCTATGTATGTTTTGAATCAAAATTTCTTTAGTGTTATACATTGAGTTGTTCCCAAGTCCAAGTACTAGCTATGTACTTTGACATATATCAAAATTTGTGGATGTAATAACTAAAATTAAGTTCTCTTCATCACTATTTGATAATACATGAGCTTCATCTCCCTTCCTTCTCTTCACCTCTTCAACCCATGCTAACTGTTTTGGAATTCTTTCTTCAAATGTCTTAGAGATCCATATGACAACACTTTCTCTTATCTTTTACTTCCTTTGTATCTTTTCTATCTTAGAGATATTATGCTGATATGTTTGATGTTTTATTTCATCCTTGTTCTTGTTGGGAAATATGTTGTACACCTTATACATATGGATATTGGATATTTTATAATATTGCAATACCTCTCAAAATGGGGTGCCGCATTTTGGGGTGCAATATTTTCCTAGGTGGTTGTTGTGTATAATATTATAAATGAATTTAATGTGGGTGGCACATTATAAAAATAAATTTAATATTGGGGTCATGGTTTAGTTAGCACATGGATTAACAAGATTTTTTTTAATGTGTAAGGCATCTTGGGAATAAATTTAATGTGGGAGACACATTGGAGAAACATATTGAATTATTAGATGTCTGTAGGGTCACATGAGAAAAGTAATATAAAGTTATTAGATTTGAAAGAGAATTTGAGTTTCCTTGGAGGTTGTAATGAATCTTGTTCCTAGAATAAAACTTGGGTGCCTAGCTTGGAGATGTACTTGGGTATATTGATTAAGGGTGGCTAGAAAAATTAGTAACTTTTTCCATTATTGTTGCTATTTTTCCAATCAATAGAAGGCTTGGGATGAATATTTTGGTTTATCATCATGTCTTGTGCATGCTCATTGTAAGTGAAGCTTGATGTGTACATAATTGGGCCTTGAGTTTCTCGTTGAGAGATCCTAAGGAGCATGGAGTGGGATGTGGATCTCATTTGTTCTTGGATCAATCTCATGAGGAATGTAACAACAATTGCTCATTGCTATTGAAGAAGGCCATATCTTGCATGGTTTCATCCTTCATCGAAAGTATTGATCTTGTGAAGGATCAAAGCTTGATATTTTATTGTAACTATTTCATTGTTGAGAATACATTGGTTTGGGTGCTTTAAAGGTTAAGTTTTTCCCCAAAAGGGTTCTCCCAAGGTATTCTCTTTTGGTTGTTCTATTTATTTTAGTAGTGCTATTATAATGCTAAAATACTATTGGAATTTGTATAGATTAGATAGCTTATGACATATCTTCTAGAAGAATTAATGTTAGAATATTTCACCTCTTTTGTATTGGCTTGGATACAAAAATGTAGCTCACTAATATTGTTTGGTTTCTATTATGGGTTTTTGGAAACAATGGTAATTGGTCCAAATTAGATGTATTATGTTAGGTTAATATTGATATAATACAAGATATTAGATAGTAATTATAAAACCATTCCTATAGGAAAATTGATTCTTAGTGGTTCTTTTATAGGAAAACTTATATTCCTCTCATCCATTTATCTTTCCCTATTTATGCATCACAATAGAAATATCATGCAATGAATCTAATGTTTGTACTAGTCTTCTTATTTTTTTTAATTGGGACAATATTCTTCATCTATTATTCCTTGTGGTAAGTAATCTAGGAATAAAGTTTTTTCTTGGAGTAAATCTACAATTCCCAAATCTTGCTCCTTTCAAATTAGTAGATAAAATTATCATATTATCCACCATTTATCAACCATGCTAAGAGGAGATTACAATGAATCCTTTAATTTTTTCTACTTTTGTTATTGCTACTGTATTATTACATAGGCCTTTCTTTTATTGGACCTTGCATTGATCAAGCCACTATTGTGGGACAAGCTATTGAAGGTATTACAAGACAACTAGACGTGAAGGGTAAAATATAAGGTAACTTATTGGTTATTTTAGCTTTTATGGAAGTTCTAACTATTTATAGGATAGTTGTAGCTTTAGCAATTTTATTTGATAAACTAAAATTGGTACTAGTTTTAAAATTTGGTACTAGTGATTTTTACTTTTGGTATTAGAGCTTAGTTTTGGTTTATAGGAGGGGATGCCTTCCTTATGGTATTAAAACTTATTTGAGTGGGAGTTTTTTGTAAGTTATTTTCTTACGATAGAATTATGGAAAATAATTATAGAATAGAATTATAGAGATTTAATGGAACAAAATTTGAGTGTTGGAAGTTCAACATAGAGGATTTTCTTGATTGTGATGAGTGGATTGTAGATCATGTTATAAATTCCCTTGGAATTTATCCTTAGACTATTGGATTTAGTCATACAATGGTTTGGAGCTCCTATTTTCTAGTCTGAGATACATCCTTGGCTAAATGGAGGTTGTGGAGTTGGTCATATGGCGACTTATGGTATCTATTAATGCATGTACATGGTGAAGGATGTGGATTTGTTCATATGGTGACATAGAGATCCTATTTAGCTCATTGGTCCTTTGGATACATGCAAATGCATGTTTTAGATTCATGGCTCATTTAGATTTGCATGTTGTAGATATATCATTCAAAATGCAAATCTTGTGGTTACATATTTGTAAGTGTTTTAGACATATCAACAAATTCAAATTTCTTGGGTTGGTTTTGTAAGTTTTTATTTAAAATATATTATTTTTTACAAACTTGTGGAAGATTTATTTTTAGACCATAATTCATGAGGGTTTTCTAGAGAGGTAGCCTTAGATTTGTATGCATGATTTTATCATGGTTGGTTTTGAAGGTTTTATTTTAAAAATATATGGCTCTTTAGATGCATTGAATAGTTTTTAGATGATAATTAGTGAGCGTTGTTTTAAAAGACACAATTTTGGATTTATATGCATATTTTTAAACATATTCAAAAGCTTCTTCATTAGTCTCTAGTTTCTAACCCATTCTTGTCTTAAATTTGCAGATTTATAACATTTTGGATTTGTGAATGTTTTAAATATAATGTTCATGCCATGAAAATAATTTGCATGACACTTCACAATTGTTGTTACTAGTGGAGACCATTGAATCTACATGTTGTTTTGGGTTTTCGTATTTTTGTGATTCCAAGTTGCATTTATTCCGAATTTTGTGTGTTTCGTTTTGTGATTTACTTTGTTTTGAGTTTTTAGGTCATGGCCATGATTTTGTCACATTTTTTTTATACTGCATGTGTGCAACATGAAACTATAGGTGCCATATTTTTGTACTTACATGTTGTATGAAGAAATGGGAGTGTATTTTCTAAAGTGTTGATGGTGTCTTGTTTGTGTAATTGAGAGATCCAATATGAAAATGGTGGTACTAAGTTGCTAGTATTTTTTTTATCATATCTATTATTTATTGTAAAATATTTGGATGCCATGGTTTTGTAGATTTGTGATGAGGGCCACACCACCCAAAACCCACAGAAATCACAACAACAAATAACAACACAGAAAATGTGAGACAAAAATATGACTCACTTTCAATTATTTTTAGAAAATAAGATTACTGATTCAAAGCTTTACATGCTACAACCTCATGGGCTTGATTCATTACAACAAAATCAACTTAGAAAAGAAAAACTACTATTCAGAGCCACAATCTGCATTATTAGGGCCACTTTCTACAACCCCCACTTAACCCTTTTTATTTTCCCCAATAACCGCCCTAGAATGTTCTAGAAAGATCAAATTGCCCCTTTTGTTTGGTGCCAAAAGTCTCGTTGAATGATTTTTGGCCTAGGATGAAATTTTTATGAAATTACCTTTTTAGAGGACCAACTTTGCGGGGCCATAACTTTTGATCTGAGCATCTGATTTGCTATTATTGCATATCGTCAAAAAGCTCTCGATGAGCTCTATAGCACATAAATTCACAGTAGGTTGGTTCGGCCACTTTTTGAGCTATTTCGGGGCCTCTAAAGTTTTATATCTGAATTTGAAGCCGCATTGGAGAAATTTCCCAGGATGGAAACTTTAATTTCTCCCAAACCATGTAGGGTATTGAGGTGATTCTTTTGCGACTGGAGATGTTTTCAGCTCTGCTCCTTGGAGTAAAATTTCACGTCCATATCAGCACGTTTTGGCTAACTTACTAAAAATAGTAAGTGCCCATTTTTTGCTATTTCTGACGCCTGACAGTCTTAAACCCCTTAAGTTCCATCATGGGACTCAAAACAACTAAAGAAAATAAAGAAAACAATTTTTTTGGGTGATGCAAGATTGCCCTACACAGCTGGATGCTCCTGCATCAGACACCCAGGGTAATTTGAAAAGTGACCATGTCACTTCTCAGGAGTTAGAGGGAAACCAAGATGGTTAACCTCAGCCTTAGATAACCATGATGAATCTTTAGCAGGCCTTCCTCTCCATTTCACCAAGTACTTTGCATATTGCCTGTTTCTTGTGCTTCTACCCACATGACTATCTAGGATTTCTTCTATCTCTTCCTTCTTTGAAGTAGGTGCTGGAATTTTCAATAGTTCATTTATTAGACCCTGCTCTATATCACCTTCATGATACTCTGTCAAATTAGCAATGTTGAACACAAGAGAAATGTTTATTCCACTAGGCAACTCTACCTCATAAGCATTTCCTGAATCATGCTTCTTCAGGATCTTGCATGGTCCAAACTTCTTTATCTTTAACTTGTTGTATGTACCAAATGGAAACCTTTCCTTTCACAAATGAACCATGACTTCATCTCCCCACCGAACCTTTATGCCTCCTCTTTTCCAATTCCACCCTTAAACTTTTATACTGTGAGCTTATTCGCTAATTTCGGCGTACTTTAAAGTAAAATATTCAGCTCTTCACTATTTTCTCTTTGTTTTCGCCGCGCTTGATTTCATTTTATCGAATGGCGATTTACTGCCCTATTGACAAAATTTTGTAAAGCAAATCAGCCTCTGTGGTATAATCAAATCCCATCCCTTAGCTTTATCTCCTACCAAGCATCTTAGTAGGTCAACAAACCCCATTCACCACCCCCATTTCCTTCCATCACCATGGATGGTGTGCAGAACCCGCATCTCAAACTGGCTTCAACCTCTTCCACGTCCTCCGCAACAACCAACAAATTGGTATTTCAACCAAACTACATACGGCAGACCATGTAGTCTCACCACCCTTGAAAAATAACTCAAACATGAAGAACATCACCAGCATATGACACAATTAGCTATACAAAAATTCATTCAAATATGGAATCATTCCCTCTATGTGTCCTTGGCAATCCAAGAACAAAATCCATGTTAATATCCTCCCATGGCCTCTCAAGTACAGGTAATGGTTGATACAATCCAATATTTTGACTTGTTCCTTTCGCCATCTGACATACTCCACAACTTTGTACAAACTTCTTCACATCTTGTTGTAACTGTGGCCAATAATAATTCTCATTGACAAGAGCAATGGTCTTATCTCAACCAAAATGTCGAACCAATCCTCCACTATGCTTCTCCTTGATTAGATTCTCTCTCATAGAACTCCTTGGAATGCACAATTGGATTCCTCTAAACAACATTCCCTCTTGGATTAAGAAATCCAACCATCTCATCCTATCTAATGTAACAGGTTCCAAACAAGCCTTCCAAGCTTTTGCAAAGTTTGGATCTTCTGGATACAAACTCTTGAGTTCATCGAACCCAACAACCTCTATATTCATCTCTATCAACAAATTTTTCCTTCTACTTAATGCATTTGCAACTCTATTTGACCTTCCACTCCTGTGCTTCAAAACAAAAGTATAACTTTGCAAAAACTCAATCCATTTTAAGTGCCTTTGATTCAACTTTCCTTGACTATTGAGATATTGCAAAGCCTGGTGATCAGTATATAAAACAAATTCTTTTGGAAAAAAATAATGTCTCCATTTCTTCAAAGCTTGAAATATATCATAAAACTCTTGATCATAGACAAAATATTTCTTCTTGGCATCATTTAACTTCTCACTAAAATAGGCAACAGGCTTACCTTCTTGACTCAAAATAGCTCCTATGGTAGTGCCACTAGCATGCCACTAGCATCACAATCTACCTGAAAGACCTTATTGAAATCTGGAAGTGCCAAAATAGGTTGCTCTATAAATTTCTTCTTCAACATATCAAAACTTTTGGCTGCTCTTGTAGTCCACTTAAACTCTTTTCTATCCCCTCTCATCGCTTCAGTTAGGGGTGCACAAATACAACTGAAATTATTAATAAACTTTCTGTAAAAACTTGCTAGACCATGAAATGATCTTACCTCTATAACATTCCTTGGGGTAGGCCATTCAATGATAGCTTTCACCTTCTTTGGATCCATTTTAAGATCTCTAATCGGTGACTCTTCCAAATCCCGCGTGATACACCAACTCTTCACAAACTACATTTCTTCAAATTAATCAACAACTTCTCCTCCCTTTAGTTTCATCACTTTTTGATATGCATCAAGTGCTCTTCCTCCAATGTCTTAATGAAAATCAAAATATCATCCAAATAAACAATAACAAATTTTCCTAAAAATTCTTTCAATACCTTATTCATAAGCCGCATAAAGGTGCTCGATGCATTGGTTAGCCCAAAAGGCATGACTAACCACTCATACAAGCCCTCCTTGGTTTTGAAGGCTGTCTTCCATTCATCTCCTTCTCTAATCCGGATCTGGTGATATCTACTCTTCAGATCTATCTTCATGAACTACTCAGCTCCACTCAAACAATCCATAATGTCATCCATTCTCGACAAGGGAAATCTATACTTGATGTTGATCTTGTTGATGGCTCTAGAGTCTGTACACATCCACCATTCCCCATCCTTCTTTGGTGCTAGTACTACAGGTACTGCACATGGACTCAAACTCTCTCTGATCAATCCCTTCCTTAACAACTCTTGCACTTGTCTGTTCAACTTTTCACTCTCTGTTGGAGTCATATGATGAGCTGCCTTATTTGGAAAACTGGCTCCAGGAATCAAGTCCATCTAATGACTAATCTTTCTTATAGGAGGCAAACCTTCAGGTACATTATAAGAAATAATAGCTTGAAACTCATTCAACAAATCCGAAACCTCTATAGGTACCTTAGTAGTACCTACTTTATCAACTCTAGGAATCAATGCAAAATACATATGCTCATGCTTCATACCTTCTAGGAACTTTCTTCCATCAACCAAACAAATTCTTGCATTACTACATACATTTTCCTCTGCCTCTTTCAAGGCTTCAACTTATGACGAACTCCATCCTTTGTCAAAGAATAGGTGTTGGCATATCCATCATGTATTGCTCGTCGATCAAACTGCCACGGTCTGCCTAACAACATATGACCAACATCCATAGGCATAATATCACATAATACCTCATCATGGTAATTTCCAATCTTGAACTTTACCAGACATTGTTCATTTACCAAGGCTTTATGGTCCTTCTGCAACCAAACAATTTGGTATGGGTTCAGATGCCTTCTTCTCTCCAACCGCAACTTACTAACCATTTCTTCTGAAACAAGGTTATTAGTACTACCTCCATCAATAATAACATTGCAAACTTTATGTTCACACTTACATCTGGTGCGAAACAAGTTCTTCCTTGAGTTGGCTCATTATCCTCATTCAACAAGGCTCTACTAGAACAAGAACCTCCCCTCTTTCTGTATCCTCAGAATGTGAAGACTCAACATCTTCATCAACATATGCAACTCATGCATTACCCTCAGGTCTTCTATTTGTCCTTCCTTGATGTTGAGGACACTCATAGGCTCTATGTCCTTCTTCTCCACACTGGAAATAGGTTCCACGGAAGCCTCCTCTTCCCAGTCCTCATCCAGATCTTCCCCTTCCTCTTTGGTCTCCATTATTCT
>VDFB02334648.1:0-16812 GCA_007258455.2 Sequoia sempervirens | reverse complement strand
CTCTCTAATGCTTCTTGCAATTAGTTTCTAACATTCCTTTCTTCTAAAAACAATTCCTTATCTTTCAAAAATTGATCATCACCAACCCTTGTGTATTAAAAACCCTCACTATCAAGGTTAATTGGGGTTCTCTTTTTGGTTTTTTTGGCAACAAAAATATCCTCTGAATCTAAGTTAGAGGTGATAGATATATACCATTTCCTTTTTCTAGGAACATGCACATTTTCAAACACATTATCTTTCACCTTTGAGTCAGTACCTATTGTCACAATATCCTCTTTTTCTTCTTTTGGTTTCTTAATACTTCCCCTCAAAACACCTTTCCTTCTTAGGTGGTGTGACTGCCTAGGTTGAGTGGGTTTATTTTTCTACACCTTTGAAGGTGCAGAAGAAGAACCACCTTTCTTTCTTCTAGTTTTATGATTTTTTTCTAGAGATTGATCGGGTTTTATGTACCTCTTTTAGTATAGGTTGATCTAATGTTGCATGTGGTGATCTGTGCACACTTTGTCCCTTTGATTCTCCCCTACTGTGGGTAGGTGAAGCAACAGGTGAAAGAAGAGGAGTTTCCCTTAGGGATGCAGCAGGTGACTCTAAGTTTTATGGAACTATTGGTTCCTTAAGAATATGGTTAATGTCTCTACAAATTAAAAAGATCTCCCAAGACACTTGTGGATGATGAACCCTAAGGCTCCTTTTCACTAACAGGGTTACCAAGTAGTAGTGTGACAAAGCTAAGTCATTTATCTTCCTTTGGTATTCATACCCCATTCTTTTTAGAAAATTGTAAAGGAAATTAGGTACATTGACCAAACTATTGTGGCAGAGGTGACTTAGTAACTTAAAATGCACAATATACAAGAGGGATTGTCTACCATCACAAGTGATATACTTAAGAATATAAGAAGCATAAGAGGTCCATACCTAGGGAAGTGAAAATCTCTTTGACCTTGTGATGATGAATCAAGGTTTTCTCCTACCTCCCTGAACTCATCCTTGACAACTACTGCATCCAATCTAACAGGGAATTATGCTCCATTCCTTGGTGGACCAAACACTTCTGCAATTACAACCTCTGAAGTGTCCACTTTCAATCCCTTGATAGTGGCTTCATCATTCTGTAATTGTTGTCAATCAAATTGCACCCGAATGCTTTTATGACTAAATTCAACAATCTGTTGAAACATGGGAACTATCTTTAGGCTGTGGGTGTTCCTATGGCAAAGATAGACCTACAGATTCTAGGATGGTTCCTATCACGATTATCTTATTATGGACTTGAAACTTTGATGGGAAAAAGAAAAAAGCAATCTAATGCAAAGTGCGGAAAGGCTGAATTGTGGTGATGCACTATTGGTAAAGAAAATAGATTAACTCACAATTGATTCATCATGAAGCTTACTCTCACAATTCAGATTGAACAATTTAACTACATTAATGATTTACAGAAATTCCTGATAATTCATTCTTTATGAAGGAAGAATTTATTTTCACAACTTAAAGATATGGATATATTTGAGACACAATTTATGACCTACAATTAAGATTCTTTCTTCATGTACATGCATTCACGAATGTTGATAGAAATTTAAAGTTTCTGATATCAAACACATTAAATTTGCATCCAAAACATTCACAAAACAAAACACCTGAATCTAAGAAGGATAATATTTAACTTGCAATGACCAAAAGAAGGAACGCTCTGCAAATGATACTCCAAGATAACCTGTAAAGACTGCTACATAATCTATTGAATTTAGAAAGTTGAGTTACATGATAATTCACTTTGCAAAATGCAAAGGCTAAAAAACAAGAACTAGAGAAAAAAGATAAAAAAAATTCCAATATATACAATGAGATGCAACTCCAAAGTGCATGAAGGTGAAACAGAAAGTCAATTTCAGTATAGAAAAATGACAATTCCAAGGCAAAATCCAAGAAAAAATAAATATCCCTGAAAAGAAGGCTCCAACTCATGCAAAAATGAGTGTATGATGATCCAAACTTGAGGTCAACTCATAACTGAACTATAGAGCACTCAAACTACACTAAAAATCCCTAAAAAAGTGGGCCCAAGCATGCGAAAATTATCTTGTTTTTGTCAATCCACCCATGATAACTAAAATTCCATCCTTGCATGATCAATCTTCAGTTGAGGCTATAGTTACAACTCAACCTTACATAATCTCTTTTATTTACATTTTAAAATGACTAATTTAATTAAATGACTTACAATTCATCATTTAATTAATCAATCTACATTGATTAATGCAAATAAAATTAAGGAATAAAGCTAAATTAGAAAGCCCATTTCACCATCTCACGGCTTTCATATATTAGATTTAGCATTTATCTTAAAATATGCATTCACCATTGTTAAAAAACTAGCCGACCACATTTTGACACATGTAACATTGAACAATAGTCGACCATCATGCATATTAGTTGACTTGACTTAAGAGTCAAAAAACACACGGGCAAAAAGACAATGATTTTGTTAAAATCATGGGAAAAAATCAAATTCATATCACTTTGGGCAAGTAAATAACATTGAACCCTAAAAATCATTTCATTTTTACTTTGACTTTAATGAGAAGCTTCATGAAGAAGTCGGCCGCCATGCTGCTGGGAAGGGTTTCTGAGAAATTGCTTGACTTGGAGCTCGACTTGCACATTCTTTGGATATTTTCTGAGGGATTTCAAAAGAAAATGTGTGGTAATCTCTTCCTTGTCACAAAACTGAGCATTTCTCTTCTGTTTTTGAAGCCATTTCTTCATTCCTAACCGTGGCTGTACTTTTTGATGTATTTGTTTATTGTTGATTTTCCCTCTTCATCTGAGGTCACCATGTATGTTGGGTCAAAGCTTGAAAGCCTACCATTTCATGTTGTTTCTGAAGATTACCATGGAAACTTTACAGAAAAAACATGGTAAGTGTTCTCTGTTGATAAATTTGTACTTCTCTTTCCAAATTTGAAACCACCAAGTCTTAAAAGCCACGACCTAGCATTTTTTTTATGTCATCCTTTTGCTTTACTCTATTGATATATTTCCATCCTTTGGGGTTATCATGGGCGCCTCTGTATGGAGTTGTGAAGTGCATTTACACATGGCTTTTGGAGATCTTTATTGCACAGCAAACCTTGGCCATGCCTGTCTTTCTATTCTTTGTATTCTAAAACAATACATGGAAGGAAGATTTGGGTTTTTCATTTTATGCAAATATGTGAAGTTCTTAGACTTTTTTTTCAAGCTGAGATTTGGAGTCTTTGAAAATAGGTTTCAAATACTCACAATAAGCCACAACTTCATACTTGCATTTTGTGTTTCTTATTTTGAGAACTCACTTTCCTCAGATACAAACAGAAAAAACTCAAAATAGAAGGGTATTTCTATTTCTACAGTTTATCGAGCCAACTCTAGCTCATCATGTTCAAAACGAAGAACGTTAATGCTATTAATACTTCAATGGGTGCTTTTTTATAGCTCTTCTTCAAAAAATATTTTTGTTATTTTAAGAGAATCTGAGGCTATACTGGGGTCTGCTCTTGTATATCTTAAATAATGAAGAGCTGGAAGTTTGTCCCTCATTTTTATTACAAAAACACAATTAAATATGTCAAGGACTAGTATAGGCTAATATGTAACCTAATGGTCCACAAATGTCTTTCCCTAAGTTGCTAGACATTTTGACTGCCATAAGTTCTTTTTTTTTCTTATGTATTTTGTCATATTGACCTTCATATCCTAGTATCTTTGAAATCATGAATATCAGCAAAAATATTTGAGACTCCAAGTCATTTCCAATGCATTCTTTTGACTACTTCATGCAAATTGAAACTTTGGATAACATGTTGTCCTCCAAGTATGTGTTCAAGTGATAAAACTAAGTATTTTTTTTTACAGAAAATAATGCTTCATTATTCCATTGTTGATCATGATTTTTGACCCATTTAGGCATCCTCTCTTGTTGTATGAGCTCAAATAGAGCTTCCTCCTTGGCACGGCATGACTTTCCTTCAAATCCATGGCTTCCATTATGTTGTAGGCCGCTGCTATATTCTTTGTATTTGAGTATTTAGTTATGCACTTTTGTGCAGTATTTGCAATATCAGTGGCTTCTATCGTTATGGTCCTACACTTGTTCATTGTTATACTCATCTGCTAATAAAAGATATGTGTATTTTGTAGCATAATCTTGAATCTCCTCCATTTGATATTCAACATTGTATATTTGTTGCATTGAGATTGAAATGTATATTTGTTTTTTTGCACTTGTCTTAACTCACATTGCTTCTATAGGCTGCTACAATCATATAATATAAAGTTGTTTGAGAATGATTGTTAAGACTATTGCGTCTTTTTGTTTTGTTCTATTTGTATATAAAGATTCAGAATGTAAGTCTGTATTATGGACTTGAACTGAAAACTCAGATATCATCAACATCAATAGGCAAGGATGCTAAGGGCAGCAACTGTATTGCAAAGGTTTATGATCTACTCTTGATATCATGTATTGTTGGCACTGAAAACCACTCTTTCCTCGTACATTGATGACTCACTATTTAATGTCTTGTTAGAAACACTGGCTGCCTTCAACATTATAATGATTGTTCAACATCATAATGATTGGACTATACCTTAAAACTCATATAAAAACAAACACCTGGATCTAACTTTGGTTATCATTTCATAAATGAAATATGCTATGGACAAGGCTTTTGAAGTCCTCAGATACTATTATATCTTTTGTTGTTGTAAAATAACGAAGGAAAAATCTGTAAATTCCTTTATCTCTGTAAAAGAATTCTCTTACTTGTATTTGGCTTTTATCTTGCAAAAGATCTGTAGCTTGCTATTATAAAAAAATTGCTTCTTCTACATGTTGTTCTTTCATTGTTCTATTGAATTATGAGCAATAAGATGCTTGCTCAATCTGTTTTCACCATGCTGAATTAGACTGCTTTATGAATTTTTATTACAAAAGTTCCATTTGATGACTGTAATTAAATACCTAATAACTCTCAAATAATGATATGAATGAGAGGTGTCCTTATGGTATGTCGGGCTCAACCCTTGTGGGAGCCCATTTTTCTCCACATATTTGATGAAAATAATCACAAACATAATGAACCTGTTCCTACACATTGAAACAAACAAGTTAGTAAAAATAATTGAATCTGAAAGCTTCCATTGAATTTTGTTTTCCTTTGAACAATGAAATCATCTGATGGATTCCTGATTGAATGCATATTACATTCTTTTTGGTAGCGTAGAAATGAAGTAGAATGTAATTTATCATTACTTAGAGTAAATCTCTAACATCATTCATTTTACAATCTTGTAGGTTCATGGAGTGTGGAATCGAGATTGCTGCAGCTTGGATATGCAACAACTAAAGACATCGAGCAAAAATGGTTCATCATCATAGGAAATGATGGATTGCTTCCCTCCTTTATGTTTATGTTATCTTCAGTAGTGTAGTATTCCATCCCATCTTGTATTTGTTATTTGATTAAGAAAATCAAATCCAGTTACTCCCGTGGCTTGTGTGGGATTTCAAGTTTTTCAAAATGAATAAAAAACATTATTATGCAAAATGTCCAATTTTCTGTTTCAAATACTTGCATAATAAAACTGTAATCAAAATGTAATCTGATCTTTATGATGAACAATGAATACTTAGCAGCAAAACTTGAAATTTTTTGTACCTCTCAATGATTTTATCATTTCAACTCTCCTTGTTTGAGCTAGTAGTAAAAAATAGGTAACAATAATGTAACTGCAAATTACCTTGTCATGTCTTCATTAAACTCTATCAACTTTAGAAAGTGGTCCAACCATCCCACCCTTCTGAAAATGGGCAGAATTAACCTGTCCTCCAATATTTTCTTGTGTGTTGATGGATTCCTTATGATAATATCACCTCCCATGGTGAAATATTCTAACTCTACTCAAATATTTAGAAATTTAGCTCAAAATTTATTTCAACCACCCATAAACCCTCTCTATCTGCTACACTTGGATGGAATTCTTTCACTGTAACTTCAACTGTTATGTCCCTCCCTCCTTTGTTTTAGCTTAACTCTATTTAAATTGGCTCTGAATCTAGGGAATTGACAACAAAATTTTTGTAGGTGCAGAAAGGTATAAAGACAAAAATGGTTCGTATGGTTTTTTTGTGTTTTTCTTTTGGTGGCAAAAACAAAATACTATCTCCCCCCAACTGAAAATCTTGAAGTGACCTCACTTCAATACATGTGACTTGGTGGAGGGAATGATTAATGAATATGGAAATAATATTAATTAATAAAGATCATGCTAAATTAAATGTTATTACATAATGAAAGCATTGGGAATCCATGTTAATTATGGAAGTTTAGTATGCATACCTATCAGATGAGATGAAAGTAACTCTGTGTATGTGAAGCTGTTAGTTGAGTGTCTATAACATGAGTTTGATTGACATTGGTTAATTGCAATGTGTGATGGAATAAATGATAGGTTGGCACGTGTGATTTGAAAATATGCATGAAGTAAAGTTGATGGAATGTGAAGTGATAGTTCGAATGCATGGAATTTGAAATTGGAAATGTGGAATGAAGTGATTAAGTTGCATGTATTGATATGGCAAGCTTAAGGCTACATGTGTGAAAAAAGTAGAATGAATGTGGATGAATTGCAAGTAATTTGGCACAAATTTTTGAATGATTTGACATGTAGTGGCTGCGGGTACCTTCATCAACAGGTCCCAAACTTAACTGTGGAAAATTTTATTTATGATGCTACAAGTCCCTACTGCATAGTGAAGTAGTATTCAAGAAGATTTTTTATTTTGGCACTTGTGATGTGTGTGCACATGAAGTAGGATAATAAATTATATGTGAGTGCTCTTAGAAGGTGAGTTGTGTAGCTAATCGACTGAGTCACTATGAGAACCAATAGTATCTGCTACTGAGTTGTTATCTTGTGGTAGTATGTCTGTATCAGACCCATTGTTTTGGCCATATTGATGCATTACAAAAAGAATAAAATCATCCTTTTGAGTGTTCTACTTGTATATCTTCAATTTGTGTCCATTGACTAACAACGAGAATCTAATTGCATTTATGGTTTGTAGCTTGACTGCTCCATTGGGAAATACTTGTTGGATTTCATAGGGTCCCAACCATATGGACTGTAGCTTCCCCTCATAATCTTTGTATCTAGAATCATATAGTAAAGCCTAGTCACCCACATTATATTATTTAGTCTTTATAAACCGATCATTCCATTTATTCCTTTATTTTTGAATTATCTCTATGTGATGCATGGCCTCCCTTCTAATTTCATCCAACCCATTTAGATTGTGTAGCATTTCCTTCTTTGCTACTCTCAAATCCATTTTTGATTCCACTACTATTCTAAGTGTCTTGTATTCAAACTCTATTGGAAGAATTATTGTTTTACCATAGACTAGTTCATAACTTGTGAAACCTATAGTTGTTTTCCATGTTATTCTATAGGCCCACAGTGCTTGAGGTAATCTAGATGCCCAATATTTTATGTGAATTTGCACTACTCTTTTTAGAATGTTCTGTATTTCTCTATTTGTAACCTCCACCTGAGCATTGGCTCGTGGATGATAAGGTGTTGATTTTCTATGTCTTATTTCATATTCTTTAACCAATTTAGAAATGTGTTCTGAAGTAAATTGGGGACCTTGATCAATTACAATTTCTCCGGGTACTCCATACTTGGTAAAGATGTCTTCATATAAGAACTTAGCTACATCCCCATCTCTTCCAAACTATAATGCCTTAACTTTAACCCATTTTTTCAGATAATTTGTACAAACCAAAATATACACTTTGTTATTAGATGTTGGTGAAAGTGGGCCAATAAAGTCTAGCCCCCATTTGTCAAATGGTACTAGTGTCATCTATGGTTGCAAAGGAATATCATCTATCCTTGTTGGTTTTCCAATTCTCTGACATATGTCACAACTCTTGGTATACTTTACTAAATCTTTATGGAGAGTTGGCCAATAGTAACTTGTTGTAAGATCTTAAATGCTATCCTTTTGACTATGAAGTGACCTCCACAAGGATCATCATGGAAATATTTTAGAATGTGAAAGACATCATCTTATCCTATACATCTCATGATATTATCTCGACCAATGTAGAATAGGTAACCAACTACCCAAAAGTATGAAAATATTTTATGCACCAGTTGTCTCTTTTCTTTAGGAGAGAAATGTGATGGTATCTACCCTGCCACTAATTAATTTACAATATCAAAAAACCATGTTGTTTGTATAGTAAGAGCAAAAAAATTCTCATCTAGAACTTCTTCTATTTGTGTGGGTAATCTAGAAAAAAAATATGCCACCACATTAGCTTTCCATGGCTTATCCACTATTGTGATATCAAACTCTTGTAGTAAGAGTAGACATCTGACTAGTCTCCCCCCAACTATAGGTTTTTTCATTAAGTACCTTATGGAAGTATAATATGTGTGGATAAATACTAGATAGATAGTATTGTAATGTCTAAACTTGTTGATAGCATAAACAACTACCAACATCTCTTTCTCTGTGATAGTGTAGTTAAGTTCAGATCCTTGTAAGTTTTTGTTGATGTAGTAGATAGCATACTCCTTGTTACATTATTTGTGTTCCAATAGTGCTCCTATAGAAAAATCAGAAGCATCAATATGTATGTGGAAAGGTAGTGTCAAGTTTGTCCCCCTCAAGACAGGTGCTTTTGTCAAAGTTGTCTTAAGTGCTTCAAAGGAGTCTTGACATTCTATGGTCCATTTAAATTATATGTCTTTGGTGAGAAAAAAAAACAAGGGTTCTGCAATTTTACTAAAGTCCTGGATGAACCTCCTATAGTAGTCTACATGTCCCAAAAATCTCCTAACATCTTTTTGCTTTTGTGGCACAAGAAGTGTAGAGATGATCTTAATCTTGTTGGGATCCACTTGAATTCCTTCACTTGAGATAAAGTGCCCTAGAACAATCCCTTGAGTCATTATTATAAAACATTTCTCATGAGTCAATGATAGATTATGTTCTTTACACCTTTTCAAAACCTTTTCTAGATTGTTGAGTGCATCTTCATATGTTTCTCCATAGGTAGTGAAGTCATCCATGTAGATTTCCATGGAGTCATGAGCATAATTTGAGAAAATACTTAGCACCACCCTTTAAAAAGTGGTTGGGGCATTACATAGTCCAAAGGGAAGAAAAAAATAGGCATATTTACCGCAAGAGCATGTGAATGTAGTCTTATCTTGGTCCTTTGGAGTTATCTTTATTTGGTTATAGCAACTAAATCCATCTAGGAAGGAGTACTTTTTTCCTACTAGGGAATCAAGCACTTGGTCAATGAAAGGTAGGGGGAAGTGGTCTTTTCGAGTGGATGTGTTCAACTCCCTATAGTCCACACATGCCCTCCATTTTCCTCCTTTCTTAGGAACAATAACTAATGGTTACACCCATTGACTATCAGAAATAGGATAAATGAAGTCTGCATCAAGTAGTTTTTGTAGATCATTATTAACTATTTCTCTTAAGGAAGGGTTCATTCTCCTTTGGGACTATCTAATTGGTTTGAAACCATCATTTATGTAGATCTTATTCATGCAAAGATTTGGATCAATCCCCTTCATTTCATGGTAGTCCCATGCAAAGGCTACTGCATGTGCTTGCAACACAGTGTTCAGGGAATTCTGTTGTTCTTCAGTTAATCCATTGTTGATGTTTAGTATTCTACCTAACATGAGTTCCAATGTTTTGGATTTTGACTAAACATATCAGAGATCAAGTCCACTAATGTTGAGAACACATTGTTGTGGAAAAAGAGAATAAAATAATTGGGATATTTCTTCTGATGAATTTATAGGTATAATAGTTTGTTACTGTAATACAAAGAGATTCAGCTTGGTGTGGTGGGTTTTTTCCTGAAAGGGTTTTCCCACATAAATCTGTTGTTCATTGTCTTTGAGTATCTTCTCTGTTTCTGTAGATCTTGCATGTGTGTCTTAATTGGACTGTAGTTAGAAAATTAAAAGTACTGCCTGCTTACTCCCCTGTGGTTTTGACATTAGGAAAGTTGCTTCCACACCTCTGCTTTCCTTACAAGTGGTATCAGAGCTTGGCCAGTTGTGTTGTCCTTGTGAGTGGGTTGGGTTTTTTGAGTCAATCCTTTTCCAGTGGGAGTTTTGTAGTGTTCTTTTCATTTAATTACAGATTAAGATGGTGAGCACATCCAGTAGGATGGAAATAGAGAAATTCAATGGTAGCAATTTTGAGCTGTGGAAACTCAAAATGGAAGATATGTTAGTTGATCGAGATCTTTGGACTGTTGTGACTGGAACAATGCCTCAAGGCATGAAGCAAGAGGAATGGACCTGGAAGATAGAAAATCTAAAGGGCTGATAAGGCTCTATTTGGCAAACTCTGTTCTTCTGAATGTGCATGAAGAAAAGACTACCTCTTCCTTGTGGAAAAGACTAGCGTCGATTTATCAGGGCAAGTCCTTGGTGAACAAGTTGTTCTTGAGGAAGAAGTTATACTCATTGAGAATGTAGGAAGGAGGGTCTGTTGCTGATCACTTAAATTCTTTCAACATGTTGATTGCTCAGTTAACATCTGTTGGTGTGAAGATAGAAGATGAAGATCGTTGCATGCTGTTGTTGTGTTCTTTACTAGATTCTTGGGATCATCTGGTGATGGCTATTGGGAGTACGACATCCACTTTCAAGATGGAAGATGTTGCTTCTCTGTTATCGGAAGAAATGAGAAGAAAATCTTCTAAGATGGAAAAGGAGGCACTGGCTGTTAGAGCCAGATCGAAGGAGAAAGACAAGAAGAAGGACAAGAAGTCCATATCAAAATTAGAAGGGAGATCAAAGTCTCCTGGCAAGAAGTCCAAGGTGAAATGCTAGAATTGTGGGCAACCTGGTCATGTCTGAAGGGATTGCAAGGATATGAGAAAAGAAGACTCCTTTTGGCAATGATTCTCTGGCAGTGATGCACGCCTTCCACGGTACTTTGGCTACACGTGGCACTCTGATGATGTCCGGCCGATTGATTCCGAGCATCTTCCACATGACATCTCATAGAGAATGGTCTACAAAGCTCTGAAGAATACAATGAGGTGCTGTGTACTTGGCAAGTGATTCATCTTGGAAATTGTCACCATGGTAGAGTCGACCACCGATGGAAGAGTGAAGGGAATCAATGATGATGCATATACCAGGTCTAGCTCAAAATCTACTTCAAGTGTTTTCAAATGATATTGGAGTGCGTCAGCATTTCCCTTTTGGAATACGTTAAGATGACTAGAGGCTCTATGGTGCTGGCTAGGTGTCAATCTGGTAATTGCATGCTTAGATGCACTGGCTATCCAATGCAACAGTGTCTTTGCAAAGTCACTTGAGGCTACTCACGGAGAAAAGAAGGAAAACGTTCCTGATGGTGTAAACTCCATGGAGATTAAACTTCCAACAGAGAAGACTATGCTCTGGCATCATAGGCTAGGCCACATTGGTGAGAAAGGTTTAAAAACCTTGAAAATAAAAACCTGGTAGAAGGGCTTGAAGATTGTAACCTTGAGTTCAAATTTTGTGAACATTGCATATATGGAAAGCAACGCCATGTTTCATTTTATTCCAGTCCTCACAAATCTTATGGTTTGCTTGATTATATACATTCTGATGTGTTTGGTCCAGTGAATGTTCCTTCTTTGTCTAAATCAATATACTATGTGTCATTTATTAATGATTATTCTAGAAGGACATTTGTATATTTTCTGAAAAGTAAATTAGAAGTGTTCAGTCGGTTTAAGGAATTTAAAAACCTTGTAGAAAATTAGACTGGTAGAAAAATAAAATGCTTAAGGACTGACAATGGCGGTGAGTTTTGTTCGGGGAAGGAACTGGAAGGTAAATTGTGAAAGATCATGGATCAAGACATAAGATCACCTTATACTCCACAAAGAAATGGAGTTAACAAAAGGTCTAACAGATAATAATGGAAAGAGTATGAAGTATGCTAAGGTGCGCTGGCTTGGATGAGAAGTTTTGATTGAAGCGGGTCTCTACAACATGTTGCTTGGTAAATCATTCTCCTAACTCTGCTCTTGTTGAGAAGACACCTTTGGAAGCATGTTCTAGAAAGAAGCCCTCTCTCAGACATATTCGTGTCTTTGGCTGTGAGGCATATGCATATGTGCCATTTGAAAAAAGATCTAAGTTGGAAAACAAAGCTGTGAAGTGTATTTTTATTGGCTATAGCATTGGAATAAAAGGATACAAGCTTTGGAATCTTGAGACTGAGAAGGTTTTATACAACAGGAGTGTTATCTTTCATGAGCTGAAACCTTCTACATTGGATCTACAGTCAAAGAAGAAATCAGAAAATGAAAAGGATGTAGCAGCAATTCCTAAGACATCAGATAAAGAGGAATTGAAAAATCAAAATGTACCTGATACTAAGGAGAGCTCAAGCAATTCTGAAAGTTCTGAAGATGATGAAGAACCACCTCAGCCTCAGCCTATGAGGAGGTCAACTCGTGAAAGAAAGCAACCTGAAAGGTATGGGTTTTCTTTAATAGAGTCTACTTGTGCTTATGCTTTAATCTCTAGCACTGATGAACCTAGGACTGTGAAAGAGGCATTTAAAATGTCTGATTCAAACTCTTGGTTGGAAGCAATGAATGAAGAAATGGCATGATTAGAAAAGAATGACACCTGGAGTTTGGTTCCATTGCCTAAAGGCAGAAAATATGTAGGCTGCAAATGGATATTCAAAAAGAAAATTGGTCTGGATAGCAGTGTAGAAAAATATAAAGCAAGGCTGGTTGCAAAAGGTTATTCCCAGGTAGAGGGAATTGAATATGGAGAAATCTTTTCTCCTGTAGCTAAGTTGACATCTATTATATTTCTTTTGTCACTTGCATCAGCATATGATTTAGAGATTGAACAGATGGATGTGAAAACAATGTTTCTTCATGGTGATCTTGAAGAAGAAATTTATATGTCCCAGTCGGAGCACTTTGTGGTAAAAGGTAAGGAAAGACTGGTTTGCAAGTTGAAGAAATCTCTGTATGGTTTAAAATAGTCTCCTAGAATGTGGTACCAAAATTTTGACACGTTTGTTTTGTCATTGGGATTTGTAAGATCAAAATGTGATCACTGTGTGTATTACAAAGCTGAAAGTGATCAAATACTTATTATTGCTCTCTATGTTGATGATATGTTGTTCATAGGAAATAGTAAGCTAATGATTTCTGATCTTAAGTCTCAGTTGTCTGTAAAGTTCAAGATGAAAGATCTTATGCAACAGGTACATTCCTCGAAATGGAAATAACTGTGGATAGAAAGAACAAAGCTTTGGTCTGTACTCTCAATGTAAGTGCTGCCTATGACTATTCTAGAGAGATTTTGTATGACTCCAATGCAAGTATGGGGTTGTTCCAAATACACAGAACTTAATCTATGTGTGTTGAGGATTTTCCAAATCTTCTTTGAGATGGAGGACATGACCAGTGTGCCTTATGCAAGTGCAGTTGGTAGTCTCATGTATACTATGGTCTGTACAAGGCCATACATTGCCCAAGCAGTGGGAGTTCTTAGTCGTTTTATGGAAAATCTTGGAAGAACACATTGGGATGTTGTGAAGAGAGTGTTTAGCTATCTGAAGAGCACTTCAGACTATGCTTTGTGTTACCATGGTAACTTGGTTGAATCAGAGAAGACTCTTAGCATTCAAGGTTATGTGGATTCTGATTGGGCAGGGGACATTGACAGTAGAAGATCCACCAGTGGATATATTTTCATGATGAATGGTGGTGCAGTGAGTTGGATGAGCAAGCGATAGGCTGTAGTCACTTTGTCTACTACAGAGGTAGAATACATGGCAGCCACACAATCTAGTTAATTTTTTTTTGTTTTAACATTGGCTTTGATGCAGAAAAGATTACTATCTACTGTGATAGCCAAAGTGCTATATGTTTGGAAAATAATCCTACTTTCCATGCTAGGACAAAACATATAAATGTACAATATCATTTTGTACGAGATATGGTGGAGGATGGGAAGGTCTCTTTAGAGAAAGTGGATACTCTAGAGAATGTTGCAGATGCATTCACGGAACCTGTGAGCACAAACAAGTTCAGTTGGTGTGCTAGTTCAATGGGCCTCTTGGCCCATGAATCTCAGTAGTTTTATGATGCTCTGGAGGTGTCAGTAAGATCTTCTTCAAGTGGGAGCTTGTTGGAATTTGTGCCTCAATTCTTACTGCAAGAAAATCCTTGAAGGAAAAGTTGATGTGACATCATGGATGTCTGGCCAACTAACTATTCTGAAGATCTAAAATGTTCATATCGGCATGACAAGGTTGATGTCTTGCCGACAAGACTATTGTTGTGACTTTCAGTATTCGACATGACCTTTTGGCGAATGGATCTCTTTGGGCGACAGTGTGATCTTATCGGGCTAACTCGGGTGTCGGGGAGAGGTCCTAGTAATTGGTGGATGTCTCACCGATAGCTTAAAGCTATCGGGGTAACACAGAGGTTGTAGGGAGATGTCTCAACGATGCAGCTTGGTCACGCCAACGAGAGATGTCTCATGGTCTTCACGGTGACAAAAGAATTCGCTAAGAAGTGAATGTCATGAGTCTTTCCGATAGTAAGTCTTCGGTAAGACTTAGGGAGCTCAGAGAAAGGTCATGACAATAGACACGAGTCTTGGTGACAATGTGACTTTAGGTGGAAGCTTTGTTTTGGTATGACATCTCATTGAAATCGTGGGGGTTTTGCCGATAGGTGAAAGGCTTCAGAGTAACATAAGGTTGTTGGCAAAAAGTCTTGGCGAGATCGGTATATCTTTCCAAAAGAAATAGCTCATCACTGTGACTGAAGACTTCGATATGAGTCCCTCCGAAAAGCGAATGTCTCGCCGAATGGAAACCTCATCGGTGTGACTTGTGAACTCGACATGAGGTCTTGGCGGGAATAAAGTGTCTTGCCGATGGAATGTCTGATCACTATGAATTATGCATTTGATATGAGTCTCGTTGATAAGGGAAACCTTTGCCGATAGGAACAAAATGGACATCGATGGTTTCGGTATAACTTCTTTGCTATCTTGCCGACTGTTGGAGACTTAAAGCCGCTATGAATAGAGAAAATTTGTGGCATCGGGGAGACACTATGAGTGTCTCACCAATATGCCAACAAAGTTTGAATGCCATTGACTGTGTGACCATCCTATGTGGCATCCCGCTGAACCAATCAGATGAAACAGTTTTTCAAACTAAATGACGGTTGGATTTTTTGTAACTGTTGTGACACTGGAGAAAAACAACTTGCAGGGAAAAATTTTTATCGGCATGGAAACTTTCTTGAATGGAGATCTAGTGGATAAGGATGCACATATGGAAAAATTAGAATGTGATTAGTTTAAAGCAGATCAATTTTGTTGAGACTGTGACGATGAGTAAATCGAATTGTTGAGATCTGTTCTGTAATTGAATGAACATTTGCATGTAGCTACTGAGAACTGATAACCAAAGAGTTGCATCTATGAATTGTATGTAATAGTTTTTTACTATAATACAAAGAGATTCAACTTGGTGTGGTGGGTTTTTTCCTGAAAGGGTTTTCCCACGTAAATTTGTTGTTCATTATCTTTGAGTATCTTCTCTATTTCTGTAGATCTTGATTGTGTGTCTTAATTGGACTGTAGTTAGAAAATTAAAAGTACTGCCTGCTTACTCCCCTATGGTTTTGACGTTAGGAAAGTTGCTTCCGCACCTCTGCTTTCCTTACATTTTTTATTAGAATCTATTACAAATATAGATAAAAAAATGAGTATATCTAGAATAAAACAACAAAAATATTACATCATCATATAATCATGGTAACCTAGGATAGATTAGAAACTATGGCACATAAGCATTCACAATAGTACAATTTTTTTTTTACAAAGAGCATGTAAATTAAACATGCTAGGAAAAGGTAACCATCATGTATAAGATACTAAAATATCAATAAGATACTAAGGAAAACCTTTGTAAGCTCCAATATCATACACAAAATTCATTTCATTAGCCACAACAACATTAGAACAAAAAGAACCACTATTAGTAGAAGGGATGTTGAAAGTATCATCAAAGCCAATAAAAGCTTTGCCATCTAATATAACAACACACTTTTCTCCACAAATAATAACTTAGGAGGAATTTCCATCTCCATCAACCTAATAGGTCCAACAAGAGGACCAAACCATGAAGAGAAACCATATAAATTAGAGAGATCAAAAGCTAGATTACCAACACCACCAAAACCCAAGTTACTAGAATAATAGAGAACTAAATCAATAGTCTCACCAGTATCCGGTTCATAACCAGATTCTCTAGGATTAAGCACTCTTAAGCTACCAAGACATATAAATTAGTATATATATAACTAAAATAATCAATCGTCACAAGAGAAACACTTGTATATTACTTCACTTTATTGACAATAGTCTCATCATTCTACATGAGCAATCAATCCTTGTCATAACTTTGAACAACTGGAACACCCCAATACCTGAAATAAGGGTCATCAAAAGGAACACTTATAAATTACTTCATGACTTCAATACTCATCTTGACCTACAAGGAAACCACATTGGCAACCATATAAATGGTAACTATTTAAAAAAATAATAATGAGAAAATGTTTCTTTTCTTGAAAGAGCTCCACATTTCTAGTAATCCAAATAAACCATAAAAAATTATAAGAAATGATAAACCATAACCTATTCAAATAT
>VDFB02334647.1:0-25907 GCA_007258455.2 Sequoia sempervirens | reverse complement strand
ACGTTGGAAAGAAGCCTCCAATTATGTGTTGACGATTTGAAATATTCTATGTTGCTTTGTCTTAGTTCGTTGTAGTCATCTCTCCTAGGTTGAACAATACAAAGGTTGTGAGTCTCATGAACTGTTGCATTGTGAATCATCACATAGAAGTTGTCTGCACTTACCAGGTCCTTAGAAAAGTCTACCATGACATTTGGTAATCGGGCTCCTCAAAGTATGTTGGATCAAATCCTCTAAGGAAGTTCAATGCTAAGGTTCAGAAAGGTACATAGGAGCAACAATGGAGGTGTGTAAGAATTTCATCTTTTGAGTTGATGTTCTAGAAGAGCTGTCCTTCCTCCACATCAAATGGATATCGAGGCCAAAGATATGAGCAAGGAAGTTTTGGAAGTTTCGTGTATTGTTTTTGATAGGTTGAAGTGGAGAACCTGAATGCCAAAAAACTAGGTAGTAAGGATAAGGAAAGAAGACCTAGGTGAGGTATCATGAAGGCAAGAAGATGCAGCAACAAGATAAGAAAGAAGGATTCAAAAATAAAGAAAATATGAAAGACAATAGGATAAGCCTAGTTCTTGATTTTGATAGGACAATAAAAAAATTTGAAAAATGTATTAATTTTGTATTACAACAATGTCTTGACAAAACATATTAAGAAAATGTTTGGCATTGGCCAATGAGAAAGAAGGTGAAATGGCCCATAAAGGTGATTATTCAAAAAAGAAGGAAGCAAAGGATGATTGCTTTGAAAATTGAAGATGTACTAAATTTTCATGAAGCCTTGGAGAATGCTACAGAAGAAGGAAATGAAGCATACAAAAAGGAGGAATTTGCAAGCAATGAAGATAGGGAAGAAAGAAACCCCATGCAACAAGCCATTGAACAGGTAAATGGAAGTACAATCTTGGTTTTGATCATGACTATGAAAAAGAGAATGTATATATACATGTTGATAGGGAGAAGAGCAAAGAGTGGTTGGTCAAGAATACGAAAGGGGTAGAGGAAAAAGGTGTTGCAGGTCATGATAATGAGGAAACACTTCAAGAAAATATATGATATGCAGACAAGGTCAAGAACAATGACCCCGAGATCATGATTGAACCATCCAAGGATGAAAAGGTGATATTGTAGCATGATACTCCAAGAAAATAAATTGAAAGTTGTGAAGAAGAGCCTGTGCTTGATGCCATGATGGCTAGAGACAAAAATAGGAGACAAAATGCTTTTCTTGAGATTGCACAATTGAGGAGTGAGAGACCTAAGATCAATATGAAAGAAGGTGTTGAAGGAGAGCAAGTTGTTATTTCCATGCATGCAATCCATCAACAAGGAAGGAAGCAGCTACAAAGTAGAGTTAGTAGATACAAGCAAAGGGAAGATGTGAGAAGAAGTGCAGTTGATCTCAAGGTTGAAGATTTAGTTCTGATTTGTACCATTTCATAGAGTATGTTTTTACAGGTAATGGAGTAGATTTACATTCATTCTCAGATGTTGGATGCTAGTTGGTTACACTATTGAAAATTTCCATTCAAGGGGATCTTGAATCTTTTCTCTTTGGGGAGTATGGTGCAGGAGCACCTTTGATGCAATTTTGGGTTATATTGTGAAACTTCGGTTTTTGCTTGTTTTGGCTTGATTGATATAAATAAGGTCATTTGAGACCATTACTGTTCAATCTAGGTCCATTTTGATTCATTAGGTGTAATGTGGTGAAAAGATGTAAAAGTTGCCAATGTTGCTCAAAAGTTGTCAAGCAACATTTGCAAAAAGTGGCAAAACAATGATTTGTTAATAAACTAATCAAAAGGTGGTTGCCAATAGTTGGTTTGGATGGGAAATGTATAAAAACACAATCGAAACTTGAATGGGGGGTTGAATACATTGTTGTTGAAGTTTTGGTGAATGAAAACATTGATTTTTTCTATGCATTTCTAACGTTCAGGCATGTTCTGTCACGTGGTATGCACTGTACATTCGATATTTTGATCTGAAATCAATTGTATTTTTTTTCCATGTGAATCTACTTCATTTATTTTTTTGGCATCAATTTTCATCAAGTATTTTGAAAGTTATAGCATTTTCTTTAAACTCCGCCAAAAACCCTACCAAGGGTAACTAGTGAGGAGAAAAAAAAATGGTGTAATCCCTAGACCTTCCACCACCGGGTAATCGCCAAAATTGGTGGAAAGGTTTGTACTTCTATGTTCCCATCATGTCCAAATTTGCAAGGCCCAAGTGAGGTTTCCAGATGTGCCATGATTCACCGTAAAATCTGATATTTGCATGTATCGATTGTGGGAATAGTAGAGACAAGGAAGAACAGTTGAGTAAATCTAACCTTAATCTTGCTTGTTTGTCTTTGGTAGTGGTAGAGGGATGTGAGAGGTATTGTAGACTGCATAAAATGGTTTCGAACATTCTTGAAGATTTATACAAGTCTTGTTGTGACCGGCCCCAAGAGGACTAGTTATATAGTCATAGGGAAGGTGTTGGTGTCCAAGCAAAGATAGGGTCTAGGTATGAGTCTAGGCATTGAATACTTAATGGAATCACCTTTAGAATGTTGGAAAGAGGCCTCCAAGTCCATGTTGAGGATTTGAAATATTCCATGTCGGTTTTCTTTAGTTCATTGAAGTCATCTCTCCTAGATTGAACAATACAAAGGTTGTGAGTCTCATGAACTGTTGCATTGTCAATCATCACATAGAAGTTGTTTATGGTCCTTTAGGTCCTTAGACAAGTCTTCCATGAAATTTGTGTTGAGAAGTTGTTGAGATGATTTATCATTGTTTTCATTGATGTCAAAACCTGGATCTAAAAGGTTGTGCTTTGGATGATATACAGAAATGATCTATCCTATCGTATGCTTTTATGTTGTGTAGTGTGGATGTTATCTTTGATCTACATATGGCAGTACTTCTTTTTGGGACATTTGTGGAAAACAGTTAATACAAAATAATTAATTATATAATATTTTGATGTTGGTTGTGTTCAGATCTTACTCCGGATAACCTTGTTATCTGGAACATTCATGTAGCATGTTTCAAGTTTTGGTATGTCAAATTATGTTTCTCTAGTTGATACTGAAATTGATGATAATCAAGATTTGGTCTTGGTTGTGGCATTCTGATTGGCTCCGAAATATATTTCATGTAATTCAAAGTCTGATAATTATGTTATGTAATGAACCTATCTTATGTATGACCTATTTATGGGTCCCTTGGTAACGTGCTAAGAAGATCTTTATGTGCGACCTCTCTTTTGGGTCTGGTGCTAGTGTGCAAGGACCTATTGAATATTTCAAGGTTGTTCTTCATGCTGACATGTTTTGTGGTGAACTAATTCAAATTGTATTTGGCTGACATAAAATACTATGAAGACATTATGTCCGACCGACCTAGGAGATTATGAAGGCATGGAATGGTATAAGTAAAAGTTGTTTTTGTTTGATGGAATGAGAAGTGTGGAGTATGGTGTGTGCGAGCAAATAAAAGGGTGCAAAGGAAGAAGTAATATGTTTTGCAAAGGTTGTGGGAGGAAGGTGTGCAGAAGATTCTTGACCGGATTTGTTGCAGACAAATATTGTGCTCTTAACCGGAACTGAATTCATGCATATGTAGATGCAACTTCATCAATTCACTTTTTTCAGTGAGACTATTTTGTAATCAGATCTATTAATCGGGCAGTGAGCCCACCGGCAATGAGCCTTACTTGCAGTGAGCATTTTGGCAATGAGCCTTTGTTTAAATCACCTTAACTGGTGTTTTATAATTGAGAATTAGCATTCCCTGTGGTTTTTCCCTTCTTGGGTTTCCACGTAAATTATGGTGTTCATTGTGCATGGTGTTGTTATGTGCATTCATGTTCATTTATGTTTGACTATTTTATGTTTGATATAAGTCTGCTCCAGATTAATTAAAGAAAAGAAAATTGTTTTATGATAACTGGTTCACCCCCCTCTCAGTTATCCAGACTGTTCAACAATTGGTATCAGAGCTTGGTCCCTTGGAGATAGAGCTTAACCGCTTGAGGGAAATCTTGGTAGTTTGAATAGATGCAAGAGCTTATCACTTTGAGGAAGAACTGAAGATAATGTTAGATGATATGGAAAGCACGGAATCTGAAAATGAAGAATTGAAAGAAAACCTCAAGAAAAAAATGCTTGTATCTCAAAGCTAAGGGAGAAAATCCAGAAATTCAAAGCAAGACACATAGAGGTCAACCAGGAATTAAAGGAGTCAAAGGAAAGTATTGTGGATTTAAAACAACAACTGGATGAATGCAAGATGACTAAATAAAATCTCAAAGATACTATCAAATAGAAAATGGAAGAAGACTGAAGAAAATCTCAAGGATACCATCAAACAGAAATTAGAAGAAAATGAGAAGTTAGATCAAGAGTTAAGAAGGCTGAAAATAGAAGCAAGAGTATGTGCAAGTAGCATAATTCTAGATCAACTCATGTCCCTACAAAAATGTCACAAGGATAAGGGAGGACTTGGTTTCTCTGGTGAAAGCTCAAATCAGAACACTAAGGGTGAAGACAAAGTAATTGAAGCTAAAGCGAGATTTGGTGTAACAAGCAAGGTCTAAAACTTTAGAACACCTAAAAGACTATCGATCAGGCAACCAAATGCTCAAAGGTTCTTATCATTTAACGACTATTGTTTTCTATGCAAGAATTTTGGGCATAAGGTTGTAGAGTGTAGAAGCAAGAAGGAACCGAGTACTCAATGCTTTAATTGTCACAAGTTTGGTCACAAAGCAAGTCATTGCAGAAGTCAGTTATCTAATTTGGCTAAAAGGAATGGAATGAATAATCCCTTTCATAGTAATTGCTATTTATGTCATGGTTATGGTCACAAAGCTAATCAATGCAGATCTAAGGTCCACTCAGTTAGGTTAGGACAAAGATGTTACAAGTGTAATCAACCTGTACATTATGCTAACACATGCAGATATGTTGTAAGGAAACTTGCAGCCATCTAAGGACAATTTCCACATAACCCAAAAGAGATAACAATGCAAATAAGTGCTCAATATCAACATGCAAGAGAATAGATAGCATACCCATGAAAGATGACACAAGTATACCCTGGAAAAACCCTCAAGAGGGAAAAACCCAGCCTCCAAAAGCATCCACACTCCATGTATTATTCAGCAATGAAAACCCATTACAATACATCTGCAGAGACTCCATGAACACTTTTGAAGCACAAGTTATACATGCATTCCATGTGACCAAGCATGAATCCACACATTCTATGCCATGCTTCAAACCCTCACACATGCACAAGCTCAGCCTGCTAACCTGCAACAAAATCTCCCACCCTAAACAACTACCCTTTGTAGTTGCTTTTATAGAAACAAGCTCCCACAAAACCACCAAGTGGTATTACATAAACCATGAACTTACAAAATCATGTCACCCCACATTTAATATTGGGTACTTTATTATATTTTATTATTCCCCAATATTAAATAATTACATTTTATAATTAAGTATCAATGTTACATACAACATAAAGCGGCCCAACACTATAGGTCCTAGTGATGCACATCCATCTAGGTACCTCTAGGTGCACCACACACATAATAATAAATTAAACACTATAAGAATTATGCAAGGTGTACAACACCTAATTCTAACAATCTCCCACTAGTTGTATACATTGCATAATGGGGTAAAAAGTAAGCTCAAACATCAAGATAATAAACTCCATAGGCAACATGTACCATCTTGGAATCCAAGTGCTCCATGTGCTCCATCAAGATACATCTAACAAGAACCAAGGTGACCACGATCTCATCCATGAATTCTCTCATCTTCCACCATGCCAATGCACTAAGATAAGAACACATCCAAAGAGATGTCACACTAACTATCACAAAGAAGCATAAACCTGCCTCAAATCGATATCTCAAAACACAAACACTCAATCCAAAGGTAATGAATATGCACCAATAGCTATCAAGAATAAATCACCATAGCTGAAATGACACCCACAGTAAGTGCCAACACATCCAACTATCCATACCTCCAAGGTATACATAACATAGTAAACTCATGCCATCACATATCCACCCATAAACCGCAATAACAAACTCCATGTGCAAACCTGTCAAAGAGTGACATACACATCCAGGAGCTCCCACTGCATGGGCAATGTCCAAATGAATGCGAACCTGGAATGAGTATATTCAATGTGTTGCTTCGTTAACATTCCAAAAAGAAGGCACCATCACAAGTGATCAAGGCATACCAAGTCTACTAATAGCATCACATAGAAGATGTAAACATGTAGTACCAAGGAACATCCACAATGATATGCAAAACCTGCAAACCAAACACCTGTAGCATGTCCTACACACACCTCTAAATTCCAATTGTGTCAAGTATGATCTCCTCCACAACACCCCATAACAAAATCCATAACAACATCCAACCATCCAATCACCAAGATCAAGCATAACATATGTATCATGTAACTAATCATGGATGTAAGCATCTCAAAACAAGAAGATCAAACTCAAAGTAACCATTCCCAAACCAAGGAAATCAGCCCAATAAATCTCCTAAACCCAACATGTACAAGGAGATAAACATGCTAACACTCCTCAAATGAACCAAATATCCATGGCTCAAGATCCATATCCATGAGAAGACAAATCATAAACATAATGCACCTGAAAGAAAAAAATGGGCAATGCCTCTCAAGTAAACTGTTGAGTAGACCAAGAGTGGGGAATGAGAATGCTCCTCCAGGATATCCAAGTCATCATGACTCAACCAAGAACACTCTCCTCATTGGTCCATGTTGAACTCACGTCCAACCAAGGTGTAGGCTCCACAGACTTCCTGCTGAAATCTCATCAAGAGTAACCATCTCAACACCAAGCCTCACCTAAGTCTCCAAGTATCCATGAGCACCTCTAACCAATCAATCCATGCTAAACTCCAAGAAAATTATCAAAGTACTCATATACAAAGAGAACCAACCAAGATCAAAAAATCATAGCTCCAACTATAGAATCAGGAACATAAACATGACACCATGATCTCACATCTTCTCAAAAGATCACATGCTCAAATCATCCTAACATGTACCATGCCACAACTCTAAACCGGTAATCAAGAGTATACCATGACATAATAACAAAACCATCCTACAACCAACAATCACCTGTCAAAACCAACAAGTCACAAACAATACCTCAACATATCTAGCACCTAATGTCAATGAACTCTCACTGTAGCACACATAATCCAAGAGCTCCTCCATGACACCAATCAACCCCTACTGAAGACAACCATCCATAATCAACAATGGATCCACATCATTGCCAAATGCTCCCACTAAACCGTGATACCAAGCAATCCCATGGCATCATGATGCACACAACCAACACCACATCATTGTCATAAGCTCACACCAAACCTGTGAATCCAAACTCTCAATGACAACATGATAACCATCCTCTAAAGCAAGAAGATACATCACCAAACCATCATATCCATCACCGCCAATCCATCACTATCAAAATCTCCCACTAAAAAGTGTAACCAAGCTATCCATGACATCGTGATACCAATCTCCTCAAACCGAGAAGATACACCGCCACAACTTGAATCAAGATCCAATCCAACACCACCAACAATGCACCTGCATAAGCCATCATGACATGCCAAAGTCTCTAGTGCAAAAGAAACATCCATGACACCATGATCACCACCAAATGTATCAACACCTCAACCCAACCGTGTCCACATATCTGCATAATCATAGTCAATTGCAGAGGTCTCATATCATGACTGTACCTGGTAATACCATCTCACCTCCTCAATGATAGGTTAGGGTTGGATGAGGCACTCACTGCCCCATGCTCTAAGTCCTTGCTCCTAAGAATTCCTAGGTGTCTCTTCCACCTTGTCCTAGTGGTCCTGCCTCTAGTTTAGGTGCCACTGCTCTTATTGACCAACCCCACTATCAACATGCTTTCCTTCTACCAAGCCAACCTTGGTGCCTTGCCACTATCTCACCATTGACCCTTATTCTTCCCTAAAGGCCAAATCCTCTCAACTTTCAATTTGATTCTTGCAGGGGTGTGTAGATGTTGTAATAGCTTCAAGGTGATCAATCTAGGGTTCTTGTTCCATCACAAGACTCCAACTAACCATCGCTTTCACAAAATCCCTTCCTAGGGTTAGAAAGGCTACAAGCCTAAAACCCCAATTAGGCCTCTTACCCGAATAAATGGCAATTTTCTCCTAAACCCACCAAAAGATCTAGGTTCTTTGTTTAGGGTTTGTGTTTCTCATGCCTACACCCTAAAGATTTTTAGGGTTTTAAACCTGCTCAACCCGTACACTGTCCACACACAAAATTGACCCAAAAGCTAGGGTTTGTAAGCTTTCCCAGGCTGATTTCAAACTGTCAAAAATTTCTCCCTCCAAACAACTTGATAGAACCTCCTCCTGACTACCATGCATTGCCAAGACCCTCAACAAAATTCACCAAAAGGAATTTCTCCAAAATCTCAATTCCCCTGCAAGTTATCTGTCTTTTTCTCATGGTCTTCCCTAGCCGGACCCTGCCTGGCTCGCCTAGGGCATGACTTTGCTAGCATCTCCTGAACACAAACAAAACCTACCAACTAATTTATGTACAAGCATGGTGTCTAGGCACTGTTTCCAAAGGGTCGTACGGTTTGTACGGTGGAAAAGTGCTCTAGCACCACATTTTCTAAAACAGTCTGGTTCAGACCAGAATTTGAGCAGAGTTAAACTATTTACAACAAATGCCTGTAAATACAACAAAGAAGCTATCTAACCTTACACAAAGCTTGAAAACAACCAGCACTAAATTGTACAAATCAAAACAGTAGCAAACTAATTCATAAAAAGTCTTCAAGATTCACAAATTCATAAATTTCAACTCAGAACGTTGTTTCTTTCCTTCACACAAGGTTTCACCAAAATTTTATTGCTTCCAACCCTCCTCTTGGGTCGAGATACCCTTTATATAGGCCCTAGAAACAATTAAGTTTCTTTGATCGAGCCTAAGGATGACCAAAATGGTTAGTGTTATAAAACACGCTGTGTTTTCCAACCTTGGTCCATTGTTTTTAAAACAAACATGATAAGCTTCTAAAGCTTATTCACCTTTTCACCACTTCTTACCTAGGTAGCAAAAACCTCTAACACAAACAAGATGGTCAACATGACCTCAAAACAACACAACAAAATTTGAACTTCAAATAAAATTTCTATAAACCTAGTACTTTCTCAGGTGCTCCTGCACCATTCTCCCCCTCTCAGCCAAACACTAAGGATTGGAAGGAGAGATCAATGACAGGTCAATGCCAAGCTTCTTAAACTGATCTTCTTGTACCCATGTAGCTTCTGATTCAGGCTTATTCTTCCACTTGATAAGGTGCTCCTTGTACACCTTGTTCCTTGTAGACTTTTGCACTCTTGACTCCAAGATCTGCTCTGCCTGAGGCTTCTCTTGAGTAGGTAGGGGTACATTACTGATGTCCTTGAAGATCTCCTGACTGTTCTAAACCTCATCACTGACTGTTCCCTTATACTTGATCAAATCAGCAATGTTGAAAACTGGTGAGATGCCTAGATCGGTAGGTAACTCCACCTTGTATGCATTCTTGCCATACTTGGCCAATATCTTGCAGGGACCCACTCTCTTCATCTGCAACTTGGTTGACATTCCCTTCTGCAACCTTGATTTGTTAAGGTGGACCATAACATAGTCCCCTACTTGAAATTGCACATCTTTCCTTGACATATCTGCCTTCTCCTTCACTTTTTGTGTAGCCTCAGTGACTGTCCTCTTGACCTGCTCCTGAATCTCCTTCATGGTCTGACTGAAGTCTTCTGCATGTCCACTCCTATTCTCCATAGATCCAAGGTCTCTGAGCTCACAAATGCCTCTTGGGTGCATTCCATACACAACTTCAAAAAGACTCTTCCCTGTTGTTCTGTTGACACTGTCATTATAAGCATATTCAACTTGTGAGATAACCATATCCCATGTTTGTCCATACTCCTTGGTTAGACACCTTAAAAGATTACCTAATACCCTGTTAACCACCTCTGTTTGACCATCGATCTGAGGATGGTAAGCTGATCCAAAAGACAGGTTGGTACCCAATCTACTCCATAGAGTCTTCCAAAAGTGACTCATGAACTTCACATCTCTGTCAGAAACAATGCTCAAAGGTAGCCCATGGATCCTAACAACTTCCTTGAAGAAAAGATGAGCTATGTAGCTGGCATCATGAGTAGTTTTGCAGGGAATAAAATGACTCATCTTCCTAAATCTGTCTACCACAACATAAACACTGTCAAACCCAGTCTTGGTCTTAGGAAGACCTACCACAAAATCCATGCTCACACACTCCCATGGTCTGTTAGGAATGGGCAGGGGTTGATATAAACCAGCATTGCTAGCTCCTCCCTTAGCTTTCATACACACAACACATTGTTCCACATACCGTCTAACATCTCTTGCCAACTTAGGCCAATAATAGAATCTTTGTACTAGCTCTAAGGTCTTATTGATGCCAAAATTCCCACTAAGACTGCCTATTATGCTTTTCCTGAATCAAATTTTCCCTCATTGACCCTCTTGGAACACATAACTGATTTCCCTTAAACAACAACCCACTTTGCAAAGTATACTCTGAGTATTGACTATGGAAATGGTTCTCAAAGTTAGAACATACCTTATAGGCCTCGGAAAAGTCTTCATCCTCTCCATATAGATCCTTGAAACTCTCTATGCCAATGCTCTTGAGTTGTATCTCTTGCACTGTCAACAATCTTCTGCTTAATGCATCTGCCACCTTGTTCATTTGTCCTTTCTTGTGCTTGATGGTAAAAGTAAAAGCTTGGATGTATTCCATCCATTTCAAATGCCTATTACTCAACTTCTCTTGAGTATTGATAAAACTAAGTGCCTGATTGTCAGTAAAAACCACAAACTCCTTAGGTAGAAGGTAATGCCTCCATTTCCTAAGTGACTGAACCAAAGCATAAAGTTCCAAGTCATAGGATGAATATTTCTTCTTTGCTTCATTTAGCTTCTCACTAAAGAAGGCTATAGGCCTGCCCTCTTGACTTAGCACTCCTCCTACTGCCACTCCACTTGCATCACATTCAACAGTGAACAATTTGTCAAAGCTAGGTAATAAGAGAATTGGTTGAGTTGCCACTTCTTGTTTCAGTTTCTCAAACCCTTTCTCAGCCTCTTGAGTCCACACAAACTTAGTTTTTATACCACCCTTGATTGCATCTAGAACTAGTGCACATATACCACTAAAGTTCCTTATGAATTTTCTATAAAATTGGGCCAATCCATGAAAACTCCTTGCCTCTGTCCCTGTGGTTGGTGTAGGCCAGTTTAGGATGGCTTCCACCTTGCTTGGATCCATCTTTAATGAGCCTTTGGATACTACAAAACCCAAGTAGACAAGCTCTTGCTTGAAGAACTCACACTTCTCAAGATTGATTGCCAACTTCTCCTCTTGCAACCTTTTAAGAACCATCTCCACATGCTTCAAGTGTTCTTTTGTTGTCTTGCTAAAGATGAGTATGTCATCAAGATACACTACCACAAATATCCCTGTGAAATCCTTAAGCACTTCATTCATGAGTCTCATGAATGTGCTAGGGGAATTTGAGAGGCCAAATGGCATCACTTTCCACTCATATAACCCATCATTTGTCTTAAAAGTTGTCTTCCACTCATCACCATCCTTAATTCTGATATGATGGTATCCACTCTTGAGATCCAACTTTGTGAAGAACTGAGCACCTCCAAGACAATCCATCAAGTCTTCAATTCTAGGAATAGGAAACCTATACCTAATGGTGATCCTATTTATTGCCCTAGAATCAGTACAAAATCTCCACTTACCTCCCTTATTGGATGCTAAAACCACTGGTACTGCACATGGGCTTATGCTCTTTTGAATCAATCCTTGATCCAATAATTCTTGCACTTGCCTAGCTACCTCCAAATTCTGATCTGGTGTGAGTTTGTATGTTGCTTTGTTAGGTAATGAGGCTCTAGGTATGAAGTCAATTTTATGACTTATGGCTCTCTTTGGTGGTAGAGTTGCAGGTGTACCATCACTGACTATACTCTTGTACCTATCAAGCAACTTTTGGACTGCTTCTGGTAGGACTGTCTTTTCAGCCTTAGCTTCCTCTTTAGGTTGTATCATAACCACATATCCTTCATCCCCTTGATGTAGGTTCTTAAGGAACTCTTTACCACTGCTCAACATGATGTTAGGTGTCTTTGACTGTCCTTCGTCTTCTTCTGTCAGTGACTGCAGCTTGAAGGTTCTTCCATCCTTTTTTAATGAAATAGTATTCTCTTTCCCATCATAAATAGCACTTATGTCATATTGCCATGGTCTGCCCAGTAGTAGATGGCATGCATCCATGGGTAATACATCACAAACTAACTTGTCCTTGTATCCTCCAATAGAAAATTCCACCGTTACTTGCTCATTAACTAAAACACTCTGCCCTTTGTTCAGCCATGTGACCTTCTAGGGGTTATTGTGGGGTACCTTCTCCAATTTCAGTTTTGCTACTGCCTCCTCTGAGATTATATTGTCTGTTGAACCTGAATCTACTATGACCTTGCATACTTTGCCAAGTATCTTGCACCTTACTCTAAAAAGAGCTCTTCTTTGTTTAGGTTCTTCCCTAACCGGTTGTCTGATCAAAACCCTATTGAACATCAGATTCTCTCCTACTTCAGATTCTATATGACTGACCTCAGATGCCTTAGGACTCATGGTGTCCTCTTGTGCATAAGCCACTCTCTTCTCATTGCTAGATGAGGTTGCTTTCTCTGGGCACCTATAAGCTGGATGTCCCATTTGATTACAATGATAACACTTCATGTTTGCAAAATAAGAATTGCTCCTGCCTGCTCCTCTTCCTCTGTTTGAGCCTCCTTGAGGTCCTCTTCCTCTGTTAAATCCACCTCTTGAAGATGTTTCTCCTCCATGCTCAGTGAGTTTAGATTCTCCATGATTTCTTCGGTCATTGCCTCTACCTTGGTAGCCACCACACTGTCCTCTTTGATCTCTTTGGTCTCTGCCTTTGCCTCTGCCCTTAGAAGCCTGATCTTACTTCCTTTTGTTCCTTTCCTCAATCTTGTTAGCCAACTGATAACATTGGTGTACTGTCTTGGGACTTAGTAGAGCCATCTCCTCTTGAATGTTCCATTTCAAGCCATTAAGGTACCTAGCCACTTTGAGACTGTCATCCTCTGTCACATTAGACCTCATACAAAGCTTTTGAAACTCTTCAGTATAAGTGTTTACATCTTGGTCTTTCTGCCTTAGACTTTGCCTCTTCTTGTCCAATTGAATCTCATAGTCATCTGGCATGTAGGCTTCTTTCACCTTAGCAACCATTCCTTTCCAAGTTGATATGGGTTGTTTGCCTTCTTTTTCCCTCTCTGTCTGAATGAACTTCCACCATGTCAAGGTTGATCCTCTCAATCTTGACTTAGCAACCTTCACCTTCTGTGCTTCACTGACTCCATCACACTCAAAATGATTTTGCATGCCTTCTATCCAATCCATGACTAGATCAGCTTCCATCTTTCCACTAAAAAGTGGTATGCCTTCAAGGGCTTTCCCACTCAAAGCTTTCAATGCCTTCAAGAAAGGCTCCTCCTTCAAAACAGGGTCAGGTTCAGGGGTCTTATCTTCCTCTGCAACCTCTTCCTCTTTTGGTATCCTTCCCTCAAATTATGCACTCCTCACTGCTTGCTCAAGTTGGGCTATTCTTTCCCTCAATTGTTTATTGTCTTCTTCCTGCTCTTCAACCATCTTAGCCAGTTCTGCATTGGTCACCATGGTGGAAGAATCACTAGACTCAACCTCTGACATATAAGATGCTTCCCAAATCTTTAACTGGCTCTGATACCAATCTAATAGGTTAGGGTTGGATGAGGCACTCACTGTCCCATGCTCTGAGTCCTTGCTCCTAAGAACTCCTAGGTGTCTCTTCCACCTTGTCCTAGTGGTCCTGCCTCTAGTTTAGGTGCCACTACTCTTATTGACCAACCCACTATCAACATGCTTTCCTTCTACCAAGCCAACCTTGGTGCCTTGCCACTATCTCACCATTGACCCTTATTCTTCCCTAAAGGCCAAATCCTCTCAACTTTCAATTTGATTCTTGCAGGGGTGTGTAGATGTTGGAATAGCTTCAAGGTGATCAATCTAGGGTTCTTGTTCCATCACAAGACTCCAACTAACCATCGCTTTCACAAAATCCCTTCCTAGGGTTAGAAAGGCTACAAGCCTAAATTAGGCCTCTTACCCGGATAAATGGCAATTTTCTCCTAAACCCACCAAAAGATCTAGGTTCTTTGTTTAGGGTTTGTGTTTCTCATGCCTACACCTTAAAGATTTTTAGGGTTTTAAACCTGCTCAGCGTGTACACTGTCCACACACAAAATTAACCCAAAAGCTGGGGTTTGTAAGCTTTCCCAGGCTGATTTCAAACTGTCAAAAAGTTCTCCCTCCAAACGACTTGATAGAATCTCCTCCTGACTACCATGCATTGCCAAGACCCTCAACAAAATTCACCAAAAGGAATTTCTCCAAAATCTCAATTCTCCTGCAAGTTATCTGTCTTTTTCTCCTGGTCTTCCCTAGCCGGACCCTGCCTAGCTCACCTAGGGCATGACTTTGCTAGCATCTCCTGAACACAAAAAAAACCTACCAACTAATTTATGTACAAGCATGGTGTCTAGGCACTGTTTCCAAAGGGCTGTACGGTTTGTACGGTGGAAAAGTGCTCTAGCACCACATTTTCTAAAATAGTCTGGTTCAGACCAGAATTTGAGCAGAGTTAAACTATTTACAACAAATGCCTATAAATACAACAAAGAAGCTATCTAACCTTACACAAAGCTTGAAAACAACCAGCACTACATTGTACAAATCAAAATAGTAGCAAACTAATCCATAAAAAGTCTTCAAGATTCACAAATTCAGAAATTTCAACTCAAAACGCTGTTTCTTTCCTTCACACAAGGTTTCACCAAAATTTTATTGCTTCCAACCCTCCTCTTGGGTCGAGATACCCCTTATATAGGCCCTAGAAACAATTAAGTTTCTTTGATCGAGCCTAAGGATGACCAAAATGGTTAGTGTTATAAAGCACACTGTGTTCTCCAACCTTGGTCCATTGTTTTTAAAACAAACATGATAAGCTTCTAAAGCTTATTCACCTTTTCACCACTTCTTACCTAGGGAGCAAAAACCTCTAACACAAACAAGATGGTCAACATGACCTCAAAACAACACAACAAAATTTGAACTTCAAATAAAACTTCTATAAACCTAGTACTTTCCCAGGTGCTCCTGCACCACTCAACATGACAACAAAAACTAGCAAATCAAGTGACTAAACCAAGCCACCAAAACTGAACATGCATCAACAGTGAAATATCAATGGGTAAAGACAACATATGTCCAAGTCATAAATGCAACATGTAAGTATAGACTGCATACAACATTGCACAACTTGTAGATACAACAATGCAACATACAAATCCAAACATATACTAATAACCATTTCAAATGAGAGAATAATATGAGATGTAAAACTGAGCATACAATGAATCCAACATCAAATCACCAAGATCCAATCATCCATAAGCTCATAATATCTCCATAGTCAAAGAAACCCATAATCAGCTTAGGTGAGAAAAAAAGAAAATAACTATGCCAAAATAACTCCAAACCTGATCCACTGTGTAGTGCTCTAAACAAGCTTTACATTGACTATTTGAAGTCCAAAACCTGACTCCGTATGCACTCGATATCACCTCTCAAAACTCAAAATAAACACCTAACTTCCAGCATGCAAAACACTGTCAAAGCTGCAAAATATCAGAGAATTAGTAGCACCATAGTGTAGAGCATCCAATCAACTTTCCAATGAGTCCAAGAAGTTGAAAATCCAACATATTGGGTGAAAGTTACATGTGTTTGAAAAAAACTATTAGAAAAAGCACAATTTCACCCCCTTGTGGCTCTGTGGTGGCCCGCCGATGGTGCCCTGGTGGCAGATTTCAAAATTTATAAATTTTGATTTAATTTTTCAAAAAAAATCCTTCTCCTCCAAGTTTGGACCCGATCATAGTATTAAATGGAGCTTAAAATGTTTTGAAGTCTAGCGGACTTTGTTTGAACTGGCGGAATTTATTTGATTTAAAAATCTCATTTTAAAAAAAAATCTATGAGCCCGTTGGTCGGCCTGTACTGTCGGCCCTGTCGGACTTTGTCGGTGGTACCAACAGTAGTGTCAGCCACCACAAAGCCGGTGGTACCGACAATATTGTCGGTACTCTGCAATGGAGTATGGGGTGGGGTCGGACCCTCTCCCCCCCCTCTCCCCTAACCCCCAACTTTGATTTTATTTTATTTTAAAAAAATTCAAATGAAACTTTTCTGTGAAATTTTTATTTTTTATTTTGTTTTGCAAGGAAAAAAAATTTCACCGACAGGGCATTATTTTTATTTTTTTTATTTTTCTGAATATTAAAATGGCATTCGTACAGCCTACAAATAGGGCTTTTTACAAAAAAAAATTGCATATTTTTCAACTTCTCCAAAATAGGTCAAATTTTATGTCAAAATTCGTCTCTCGGCCAACCATGAAGTCCATTTTGTCCTAGGAGGTCATTTGTAAAATTTCCCCCATAAAACCTCCATTTGAATGCACAACCAAGAAACCCTATTTTGCCAAAAAAATTCACACCCCAAATTTGCAAACTACCCATCAAAACAGCAAACCCAAAACTCTTAGATATGCAATAAAACACCTACAAAACCCTCATATATTGTCATTTTCTTTCATTCTCTCATGCAACCTAAGGTTATCCAATCCACAACCAAAGCTCTGATACCACTTGTAAGGAAACTTGCAGCCATCTAATGACAATTTCCACATAACCCAAAAGAGATAACAATGCAAATAAGTGCTCAATATCAACATTCAAGAGAATACACAACATACCCATGAAGGATGACACAAGATATACCCTACGATAACCCTCAAGAGGGAAAAACCCATCCTCCAAAAGCATCCACACTCCATGTATTATTCAGCAGTGAAAACCCATTACAATACATCTGCAAAGACTCCATAAACACTTCTGAAGCACAAGTTATCCATGCATTCCATGTGACCAAGCATGAATCCACACATCTCATGCCATGCTTCAAACCCTCACACATGCACAAGCTCAACCTACAAACCCGCAACAAAATCTCCCACCCTAAACAACTACCCTTTGTGGTTACTTTTATAGAAACAAGCTCTCACAAAACCACCAAGTGGTATTACATAAACCATGTGCCCAAAACTATGAACTTACAAAATCATGTGAACCCACATTTAATATTGGGTACTTTATTATATTTTATTATTCCCCAATATTAAATAATTACATTTTACAATTAAGTCTCAATGTTACATACAACATAAAGTGGCCCCAACATTATAGCTCCTAGTGATGCACATCCATCTAGGTACCCCTAGGTGTACCACACACATAATAATAAATTAAACATTATAAGCATTATGCAAGGTGTACAACACCTAATTCTAACATATGTTGCTCTGGAAAAGCCTGAAAACAAAAAGAAGGTTGTAGAATCAAGTGAATCTAAGAAGAAGACCGTCATGGTGTGGATGAAAAAGGAAACGAGTGTGGAAGGCTCTTCTGTGGTACTGAATCTCAGTACAAGCTCTTACGAAATCTGAGCCAACTGCCTTGGGTCAAGGGGAGTTTTGCAATGCATATCCTAATGGGTTCCCCCTCTCCGAAGTAATATTGATGTGTTTTCGACATGACTAAGTCTGATCTGGTTGGTAATATATGATGAAGCTTAATCTGGCTAATTGAAAAGTGAAGTACATTTGATGACATCATCGATGTAAGATTTTGGCGGCAAGTTCATCATGAGCAATTAAGGTTAAAAGGTGGAGTTTTCAAAATATTTCTCACAGTTTGCAAAGGAGATGAAGTTTCGCGGAGCGATAAAAGATTGAAGAAGATAAGTGTGACGATGGAATATGTTGGCAATGAATCTAGTGGCGATATTCGTTAAGGCTGAAGGGAGTAGAGTTGGACGAAACGAATTTGATCATCAGAAGATGAACGAAATGGAACTAGGGTTGAATTCTGATGAATTACAAAATGTATGTGCCATAGGTATGGATTTGTGGAGAGAATTTCCCTGGTTTACCGACAAAGAATCTATCTTGTTCCTGTTGAGTTGATTCAAGGATGGCAGCATTATTTTGGACAAACCCTAACCGGTCATTAAGGAAGCCATTGAATCTATTACTGGATTGTGTAGTGTTGGTGACCTCTTTGGGAAGAAAACGGTGAAATACAGAGACATGGAGGAACTTACTAGTATCGACAAAGACCCCTAAGCTCTACTAATAAATACCATTGTCGATCCTGCAGTAAGGTATGTTGCTTACAGTATCACTTAAAAAATCTATTTCTGAAATCATGAAGGTTCTACTTTGGCTATTGTTGTATATCTTGCACATAAGATGGTGAAGGAAAATAAGCAGTTCGACTTGTGTAGCCTCATAATGGAAAACCTAATTGAGAATATCAGAATGTCTTTGGTTGAAAGTTATCCTTTCCGGTTTGGGTCTCTGCTCATATGTTTAGTATTTTACTTTATGAGTTCACTACTGTCAAAGGAGAATGTTAAATGGAAGTCTGGCACCCCTGTCAGAAAGCAAGTTTACAGGTATTTGGAATGTATGGAAGATAAAGCAAGTGCATGCAAAGTTTATTTCTCATCATTGCAAATGAATCTGTGCTCTGGTGTGATAGTGTCTAGTCAGTTTCAAGAGGGTTCCTCCTTCGATAAGGAGTTAGAGGTTGTCATTGGTGGTTCCCATCTGGAACCTAAAAGGAGGAAAATTAACACGGAGGAAGTCATTGCTATCTCAAAAGAAAAGGAGAAGGAAGAATCTCTGCCTAGACCTGACTCTATCGATCTAGATGAAGTTCATTTGGTGTTGGATGAAGGTGATATGAAAAAGATTGGTGAAATGTGGTATGCCTACTCTCCGATTAGTAGGCTTAGAATTGATGATGCCTTGGTTGATTATCTACTCAAAAAAGGTATTATTGTTTCAGATGTTTCTGACTCGTTATCGGATGATCTGGTAGAAGTTGTTGAAGAAAGGTTGTTGTGGGAAGGATCTAAAGGATATAAGTTCCAAGCTATGATTGGGAGAAGGTGTGTCAAAGCCAAACAGATGTTATCCAAACACATTAGTGAGACAAGAGAATCCATTAAGGAGATGTCTGACATCTATAGGTATTGTCTCTAGTGGCCTGAGCTATTATTGATAAGTTTAAAAGCATAATTGAAGCTATTGAATCTGAATTGAATGATATTGGGAAGTGTTTGGAATTTTTCAAAGATAAAGGTGGAAAACAGAGAATAAGAGTTGGAGAGTTGCAAGCTGAGTTATTGTTTATTTAGAGACAGAGGGAAGATTTGGTTAAAAAAATTTGGTTGGTCAAAAAAATTGTTGAGTTCCGATTGGATCATCTCTCTAGGATACTTTCTAATGCAGAGGATTGTGAACAATAGTGTCTATCTCTGCATTGGTCATCTTCATTTATGTTGTTGACACTATTGGATAGTACATGTGCCAAAATGGTTTCTGCAGTGCTAGCTTGGAAGAGGATTCTTCCAACTGTGAGAAAAAGGTACAAGAAGATTTTTCATGTGAAAAGTGTTATTTCTACTTGATCACCTGAATGTTCTTATCTGGCCCTTTTCCTTTGATGGAAAAAAGGGGGAGAGAAATGAAGAGAAAAACAAGAACAAGAGGAGGTATTGAATTGCTTATCTAAGAGGGAGTGCTCGAAGCTTTGGAGTTTTGTCTTTTTGAGTTTTTGTTGTTTTGCCATCAATGCCAAAGGGGAGATTGTTGAGAAGTTCTTGAGATGATTTATCATTGTTGTCATTAATGTCAAAACCTGGATCTAGAAGGTTGTGCTCCAGATGATATATCGAAGTAATCTAATCTTATCGTATGCTTTGATGTTGTGTAGTGTGGGTGTTATCTTTGATCTGGATATGACAGTACTTCTTTTTGGGACATTTTTGGAAAATAGTTAATACAGAATAAGGAAATCTAATCTTTTGATGTTGGTTGTTGAGCTCAAAGCTTACTACAGGTAACCTTGCTATCCGAACATTCATGTAGCATGTTACAATTTTTGGTATGTCAAATTATGTTTCTTCGGTTGATACTAAAATTGATGATAATCAAGATTTGGTCTTGGTTGTGGCATTACCATCGGCTCCGGAATATATTTCATGTAATTCAAAGTTTGATAATTATGTTATGTAATGAACCTATCTTATGTATGACTATTTATGGGTCCCTTTGTAATGGGCTAAGAAGATCTTTATGTGTGAGCTATCTTTTGGGTTTGGTGCTAGCATGCAAGGCCTTATTGAATATTTCAAGGTTGTTCTTCATGCCGACATGTTTCGTGGTGACCTAATTCAAATTATATTTGGCTAACTTAGAAGACTATGAAGACATTGTGTCTGGCCAACCTAGGAGATTATGAAGGCATGGAATGGTATAAGTAAAATTTGTTTTTGTTTGATGGAATGAGAAGTGTGGAGTATGGTGTGTGCGAGCAGATAAAGGGGTGTAAAGGAAGAAGTAATCTGTTTTGCAAAGGTTGTGCGAGGAAGGTGTGCAGAAGATTCTTGACCGGATCTACTGCAGACAAGTATTGTGATCTTAACCAAAACTAAATTCATGCATATGTAGATGCAACTTCATCAGTTCACTTTTGTCAATGAGACTATTTTGTAATCAGATATATTAATCGAGCGATGAGCCCACTAGCAGTGAGTCTTACCTGCAGCAAGCATTTTAGCAGTGAGCCTTTGTAAAAATCACCTTAACCGGTGTCACCTTCACTTGTGTTTTATAATTGAGAATTAGCATTCTCTATGGTTTTTCCATTCTTGGGTTACCATGTAAATTCTGGTGTTCATTGTGCATGGTGTTGTTATGTGCATTCATGTTCATATTTGTTTGACTATTTTCTATTTGATATAAGTCTGCTCTGGGTTAATTAAAGAAAAGAAAATTGTTTTATGATAACTAACTCACCCCCCCTCTCAGTTATCTGGATTGTTCACCAATTTGCACTGTCTCAAACTATGTTGGATCAAAGCCTCTAAGGAAGTTCAATGCTAGGGTCTAGAAAGGTGCACATAGGAGCAACAATGGAGGTGCAAGAATTCCCTATCTTTTTGAGTTGATGTTCTAAAGAAGGTCCTTCCTCTACATCAAATTGGTATTAGAGCCCAACGATTTGAGCAAGGAAGTTTTGGAAGTTTGTGTATTGTTTTTGACAGGTTGAATTGAAGAATCCAGATGTCAAAAGACTAGGAAGTGAGGAAAAGGAAAGAAGACCTAGGTGAGGTATAATGAAGACAACAAGATGTAGTAGCAAGATAAGAAAGAAGGCTTCAAAAAGGACAAGATGAAAGACAGTAGGATAAGCCTAGTTGCAGAGTTTGATAGGACAATGGAAGAGTTTAAAAAATGTATTAATCTTGTATTACAACAGTGTCTTGAGAAAGCATATCAATAAAATGTTTAACATTGGCCAATGAGAAAGAAGGTGAAATGGCCCATAAAGGTGATTATTCAGAAAAGAAGGAAGCAAAGGATGATTGCTTTGAAAATTGAAGATGCACTAAAGTTTCATGAAGCCTTGGAGAATGCTATAGAAGAAGGAAATCAAGCATACAAAAAGGAGTTTGCAAGCAATGAAGATAGGGAAGAAAGTAACCCCATGCAGCAGGCCATTGAACAGGTAAATGGAAGTACAAATCTTGGCTTTGATCATGAATATCAACAAGAGAATGTAGATATACAGGTTGATAGGGAGAAGAGCAAAGAGTGCATGGTCAAGAATATGAATGGGGTAGAGGAAAAAGGTGTTGCAGGGCATGATGATGAGGAAACACTTCAAGAAAAGATGAGATATGTAGACAAGGTCAAGAACAATGACCCTGAGATCATGGTTGAACCATCCAAGGATGAAAAGGTTATATTGCAGCATGATACTCCAAGACAACAAACTCAAAGTTGTGAAGAAGAGCATGTGCTTGATGCCATGATGGCTAGAGACAAAAAGAGGAGACAAAATGCTTTTCTTGAGATTGCACAATTGAGGAGTGAGAGACCTAAGGTCAAAATGAATCAAGGTGTTGAAGGAGAGCAAGTTGCTATTGCCATGCATGCAATCCATCAACAAGGAAGAGATCAGCTACAAGGTAGAGTTAGCAAATGCAAGCAAAGGGCAAATGTGAGAAGAGCAATTGATCTCAAGGTTGAAGATTTAGCTCTGAGTATGTTATTGTAGATAATGGAGCAGATTTACATTCATTCTCCGATGTGGGATGTTGGTTGGTTAGTACTGCAAACTTCTATTCAAGGGGACCTTGAATCTTTTCTCTCTGAGGAGTATGGTGAAGGAGGACCTTTGATGCAATTTTGGGTTATATTGTGAAAGTTTGGTTTTTGCTTTGTTTTGACTTGATTGATGTAAGGTCATTTGAGACCATTATAGGTCAGTCTAGGTCCATTTTGAGTCATTAGGTGTAATGTGGTGAAAAGATGTAAAAGTTGTCAATGTTGTTCAAAACTTGTCAAGCAACATTTGCAAAAAGTGGCAAAATAGAGATTTGTTAACAAACTAATCAAAAGGTAGTTGGCAACAGTTGGTTTGGATGGGAAATGTATAAAAACACCCTCAAAACTCGAATGGGGGTTTCAAGACATTGTTGAAGTTTTGGTGAATGAAAACATTAATTTTTTGTATGCATTTCTAACGTGCAGGCATGTTCTGTCATGTGGTACACACTGTACTATCCATATTTTGATCTAAAATCAATTGGATTTTGTTTCCATGTGAGTCTACTTCATTTTTTTTTGTGGCATCGATTTTCATCAAGTATTTTGAAAGTTATAGCATTTTCTTTAAAAACTGCCAAAACCCTACCTAAGGTAACTAGTGAGGAGAAAAATGGTGTAACTCGACCTTCCACCTCTGGGTAATCGCCAAAATTCGTGGAAAGGTCTGTACTTATGTTTTCTATCATGACTCGAATTTGCAGGGGCCCAAGTGGAGGTTTGCATGTGCCATGATGCACCAAAAAATCTGATATTTGCATGTATAAGATTGTGGAACAACAGAGACAAGAAAGAATAGTTGAGTAAAGAGCCTAATCTTGCTTGTTTATCTTTGGAAGTGGTAGAGGGATATGTGGAGAGGTATTGAAGACCTACACAAAATGGTTTTGAAACATTCTTGAAGATTTATACAAGTCTTGTTGTGACTGTCCCAAGAGGACTGGTTATACAATCATAGCGAAGGTGTTGTTGTCCAAGCAAGATAGGGTCTGGGTATGAGTCTAGGCATTGAATACTTAATGGAATCACCTTTAGAATGTTGGAAAGAGGTCTCCAAGTCCGTGTTGAGGATTTGAAATATTCCATGTTGGTTTTCCTTAGTTCATTGAAGTTATCTCTCCTAGGTTGAACAATACAAAGGTTGTGTCTCATGAATTGTTGCATTGTGAATCATCACATAGAAGTTGTTCATGGTCCTTTAGGTCCTTAGACAAGTCTACCATGACATTTGCACTATCTCAAAGTATGTTGGATCAAATCCTCTAAGGAAGTTCAATGCTAGAAGGTGCACATAGGAGCAACAATGTAGGTGTAAGAATTCCATGTTTTTTTAAGTTGATGTTCTAAAGAAGGTCCTTTATCAGAGCCCAAAGATCTACGCAAGGAAGTTTTGCAAGTTTGTGTATTGTTTTTGATAGGTTGAAGTGAAGAACCTGGATGCCAAAAGGCTAGGTAGTGAAGATAAGGAAAGAAGACCTAGGTGACGTATCACGAAGACAAGAAGATGCAGCAACTAGATAAGAAAGAAGACTTCAAAAAGGACAAGATGAAAGACAACAGGATAAGCCTATTTGCAATGTTTGATAAACGTATTAATCATGTGTTACAACAGTGTCTTGAGAAAGCATATCAAAAAAATGTTTGGCATTGGCCAATGAGAAAGAAGGTGAAATGGCCCATAAAGGTGATTATTCAGAAATGAAGGAAGCAAAGGATGATTGCTTTTAAAATTGAAGATGAACTAAAGTTTCATGAATCCTTGGAGAATGCTACAAAAGAAGGAAATGAAGCATACAAAAAGGAGGAGTTTGCAAGCAATGAAGATAGGGAAGAAAAAAACACCATGCAGCAGGCCATTGAACAAGTAAATGGAAGTACAAATCTTGGTTTTGATCATGAATATGAACAAGAGAATGTAGATATATAGGTTGATAAGGAGAAGAGCAAGAGTGGTTGATCAAGAATATGAAAGGGGTAGAGGAAAAAGGTGTTGCAGAGCATGATGATGAGGAAACACTTCAAGAAAATATAAGATATGCAGACAAGGTCAAGAATAATGACCCCGAGATCATAATTGAACCATCCAAGCATGAAAAGGTGATATTGCAGCATGATACTCCAAGACAACAAACTAAAAATTGTGAAGAGCCTGCGCTTGATACCATGATGGCTAGAGACAAAAAGAGGAGACAAAATGCTTTTCTTGATATTGCACAATTGAGGAGTGAGAGACCTAAGATCAAAATTAAACAAGGTGTTGAAGGAGAGCAAGTTGCTATTACCATGCATGCAATCCATCAACAAGGAAGAAAGCAGCTACAAAGTAGAGTTAGTAGATGCAAGCAAATGGCAGATGTGAGAAGAAGAGCAGTTGATCTCAAGGTTGAAGATTTAGTTCTGATTTGTACCCTTTTATAGAATGTTTTTGCAAGTAATGGAGTAGATTTACATTCATTCTCAGATGTTGGTTGCTGGTTGGTTACACTATTGCAAACTTCCATTCAAAGGGACCTTGACATCTAGGTCCATTTTGAGTCATTAGGTGTAATGTCATGAAAAGTTGTAAAAGTTGTCAATGTTGCTCAAAAGTTGTCAAGCAACATTTGCAAAAAGTGGCAAAATAGTGATTTGTTAACAAACTAATCAAAAGGTGGTTGCCAACAATTGGTTTGGATGGGCAATGTATAAAAACACCCTCAAAACTCGAATGGGGGGTTGAAGACTTTGTTGTTGAAGTTTTGGTAAATGAAAACATTGATTTTTTGTGCATGTCTAACGTTCGGCCCTGTTCTGTCACGTGGTACAGACTGTATAGTCCATATTTTGATCTAAAATCAATTGGATTTTGTTGCCATGTGAATCTACTTCATTTTTTTTTGTGGCATCAATTTTCATCACGTATTTTGAAAGTTATAGCATTTTCTTTAAGAACTTCCAAAATCCTACCTAGGGTAACTAGTGAGGAGAAAAAATGGTGTAACTCGACCTTCCACCACTGGGTAATCACTAAAATTGGTGGAAAGGTCTGTACTTATGTTTTCTATCATGTCTCAAATTTGCAGGGGGCCAAGTGGAGGTTTGCACGTTCCGTGATTCACCAGAAAATCTAATATTTGCATGTATCAGATTGTGGAATAGCAAAGACAAGGAAGAATAGTTGAGTAAAGAGCCTAATCTTGCTTGTTTGTCTTTCGCAATGGTAGAAGGATGTGTGGAAAGGTCTTGCAAACATGTACAAAAGGGTTTTGGAACATTCTCGAAGATTTATACAAGTCTTGTTGTGACTGTCCCAAGAGGACTGGTTATACAATCATAAGGAAGGTGTTGGTGTCCAAGCAAGATA
>VDFB02334646.1:0-26788 GCA_007258455.2 Sequoia sempervirens | reverse complement strand
TATGGTTTTAGCCCTTTCTCCATAGGTGTAGATGCAGGTTTGCAATCATTCATTATGAACTTATCAAGCAGACTGCGAGCATACTTGGACTAAGAAATAAAGATGCTATCAGTTGTCTACCAAACCTCAACACCGAGACAATAGTGGAGAAGTCCCAAATCTATCATGCCAAATGATTGACTGAGATTGTGTTTGATCTCCTCAATCAAATGTTCTGAGTTGCCAATAATGATCAAGTCATCAACATAGACAACAAGCAAAAGAATATCATCACCAGACTATTTGACATACAAATTAGAGTCAAAAGGGCTCCTTTGAAAACCATGATCAACAAGGTACTTATCAATTTTTATGTACCAAGACCATGGAGCCTGTTTAAGGCCATAGAGTGCTTTCATTAGTCTGCATACCTAGTGTTCTTTACCAACAACCTTGAAACCAGGAGGTTGCGTCATATAGACTTCTTCCTGTAGATCATCATTGAGAAACACATTCTTGCCGTCCATTTGATGGACTTTCCATCCAAACTGAGTTGCACTAGCGAGGACAAGCCGAACAGTACTCATTTTGGCTGTAGGAGCAAAAGTCTCCCTTATGGCCCACGCCCTTGGTCTAGAGAATTTTGCCGGCCAAATCCAGCCTTTGTAGAAACCCTAGTTTCCCCTGATTCTGATTCTAACTGAGTTTTTGGTTTGTTTTTGCAATTTTTGATTTTTTTGACGTTTTGAGGTTTTTGAACAATAAATGAAGAATGCGATTTTGCTTGAAAAATAATAATAAATTCAATACAAATAAATCTACTCTGATAATGATGAAATCAATAGCCAGAATGTACGCCAATCTTAATATAAATCTTCTGAGACAGTCACAATGAAATTCTGACAACATGCGGAGTAAAAGGCAATGATTTTATGGAACCTGATTTTTGATACAGCAATTAATGAAATGGTACGGCTGAGCAGATATACTCCTCCCTCCGTCTGGTGCTCTGGATTGGACACAAATGCCTAGGCGCCTCCAACTGGTGAAGAAAGAAGACCTTAATGAAGGCGTTTTGCTCTGAGGTGATGATGACGTCTTTTTTCTGCTGGTACGGCCTGACAGAAAGTACGGCCTGCTGCTGTAATAAATGCAGATTGTACGGCTCCTCTAAAATCAATCTCTGAGCTCTGTATAAGGTGCGCCTAGTCTGTAAGATGGCTTCTGGACACAGAACTCTCTAAAAAATCTGAATATTTAATTCCTGTGAAGCTCAATGATTTCCTCTAAATGAAGAAACCTCTGCTGGCAATAAATCAAGTGTTATTTCACACCCTCTGAATTGCTTCCAGTGGAGATGGCTCGTTCCCCAAGGAATTCGAACTTGAAACCCTAAAGTCTCTTGCTCAGATCAAAGTTGATCAGTTTCCCAAAATCAATAATCACATAATGGCACAATTCCCAAGGCAAATGCACTATATGGCTCAAAAGTGCGATTTCCTTAATAATAGGGTTTCATTAAAATATTCACTTTTTAATTCTTTTAATTTCTCCATAGTCTCAGCCAAATATTTTAATATAATTTTAAATGTCAATTTTGGCCCCTTCTGATGATGGCGCACCCCTCAAGAAGAATCACTTAAGTTATAATTTAATATTATAACTTTATATTATAATCATTAAATAATTAATATTTAATTAATACACTAACATTAATACTTCTCTCTACTTCATCCATGACTGCCTGTCAAGTTTCCATTTAACACCAAGGATTCTCGAATGCTGCCAAAGCCATCAAAATTTCAGGGTCCCATCACGCCTGCCGTGAACTCCGCCAAAAATAGCAACTCAAAGTTCCGACGAGCCTCCAAACGAAAAGCCTACCGATCAAACTCTACTAACCTAAGTCGAGCTGTTCAAGTGACTCCCCCATCCATCGGCTCATTTAGGTCGCAGGATAGCCACTGCATCTCGAGAGATGTCACTCCAGAAGGGACATGATGTTCTTATACTTATCAAGAGTTTCGTCAGCCTTGTACTTAACTTTATAGACCCATTTGCAGCCAATGGGCTTCTTCCCAGGTGGAAGATCAGAGAGGACCCAAGTGTTATTCTTTAGAAGGCTATGATGTTCAGCTTCCATAGCTTGTTCCCACTCAGGAATCCCTTTAGCCTCTGAATATGTTTGAGGCTCAGAGATGTTGTGAAGGTTGGCCATAAGAGCAAAATTAACTGTATTATGCTGCTTGTTCTTTTTCCGAGCAAATCTACCCTCAATCAATTCATCATCATGAAGATCACTTATGGTTTTAGCATACCATTTAGGTCGGAGAGTAGAAGTACCAATTTCTAAAACAAGAGGAACATCACCAGGGGTGGCTAGAACAAAATCAGCTGGATTAGGATCCAGATTGTCCTGAGGAGGGGTGGGTGGTGGAACATTCTGCTGAGGTGGCTGCTCAATTGCAAAATCCCTCCCATCATGTGCAGCTAAGGGAAGACAAACACCTAAATCAGAAGCCTTCGAAGACTGATCCATAGGGTTCACAAAAGGAGAAGACAGATAGAAGGGCCCACTATTTTCATCAACCACAACATCACGACTGAAGATGACATGATCTGTATCTACATCAATCAGCCTATATGCTTTATGATTCTCACTATAACCAGTGAACATGAGTTTTTGGCTTTTGGAATCCAACTTAGTGCGCTTGGCATTTGGAATCCACACATGAGCAGTAGAGCTAAAAACTTTCAAGTGGCTAACCTTAGGCTTGTGTCCAGACCAGGCTTCTTCAAGATTCATCTTCTTAACAGCATGAGTAGGAGACCGGTTCAGAAGATAAACAGCAGTATAAACTACTTCAACTCAGTATTTCTTAAGAACATTTCTATGCTCCAGCATAGAACGAGCCATTTCAGTAATGGTGTGATTCCTACGCTCAACGACACCATTCTGCTGAGGGGTGTATGGTGTGGTAAGTTGGCGCTTAATGCCATGTACAACACATAAACTACAACACATAAACTAGAGAAGTCATTAGAATAAAACTCCCCCCCATTATCAAACCTAAGAGTGACTATTTGAGAGCCTGACTCTTTTTCAACTAAGACCTTGTTGGCATGACAATTCACACCTCTAGAGTATGAATTGGCCACGGACAGCTATGCACAGTGCGTAATGACTGCTCTTCAAATTAGGAGCGGAAGCTCCCTCTTATACTGATGTGCGTGAAAAAGTAAAGTAATCTAATTCCTATCTTTTTGACTCAGCTGAAAGAGGCACAAGGTTAAGAAACCAAACACATTGCAGCTAAGAATTTTCTCTAGTTTTGCAGATCTTTAACTACAACTAGGCTAAATGCTAAACTATCCAAGGAGATGACAACACCTATCCGAGGCATAGGCTGAAAGAAAGATTATTGGCACTACATCAAACGATAGTTTACATACTCGGAATCGGAGAGTACTCGGCAAGGCCAAAATTTTTGACTCGGTAAATACTCGGCAAATATTCGGAAAATACTCGGCAAATACTCGGCGACTTAAAAAGTATTAAAATATAATATATTGAAAAAAATGCTATTTTTATACATATTTTTATATTATCATTGCATATCTTAATAATAAATATAATTTATATTGCATTTATTTATAATAAATACAATAATAGTATTTATTAAATAAATATAATAATAAATATATATAATAAATATAATATATAATAATAGATTAATAGTAAATATATATAATAAATATAATATATAATAATAGACTAATAGTAAATATATATAATAAATAAATATATGAAGTTCTCATATCTTTTGCGCTATTTAAAATGTGGTTTAAATATATTTTAGACACTTAAACATATACGAAGTGAACAGTGCCGATGAAACAATTAAAAAATAAAACATATGAACAGTGCCGACGAAACAGTGCCGTGGAGCGGAGCCGAGGTCGGGTTGCGAATGGATTGTAGTCGGGTTGCGAATGGATTGTAGTGGACGGGACAAAATGTCGAATGCCCATGGCTGGAGCGAAAGGTCGGAAATCTTGAGCGAAAGGACGGGACCAAATTTCGAATGCCCTAACCTGTTACAGTAAACTGCGTGTAACCTGCTACAGTTAATGCATTTTATCGACGACTAACCTGCTACAGTAAACCGCGAGTAAAAGTAGGATTTACTCGTTTTGCTAAAAATCTGGCGATTACTCGGGTAATCGGCGAACACTCGGCGATTATGTAATCAGAGCATCAAACGATAAGCCCACTTCTAAATTCCAGAGATGACGCATTACACCTATCCGGGAAGTGTAGATATGAACTAAGCCATTAAACACAAATAACATGAAATAATAATTGGGACATAAGTGTTGTGATTATAACGCCTACCATGGGGACCCCCGTTCGCTATAGTTTTAGGGTTCATTCTGCAACTGCTATACATGAGATCACTTTGCCAAGAGTTTTCAAAATGGCTTTTTGCCGGTGAGTCACCCTCGGTGAAATGAAGTCGGCATCTCATGCTTGAATCATCGCGCGTGATGTTATGGAAGCGCCACCCGCGAGACGAAGATCGACCGTGAATTCGCCACACCTTTAAGCACTTCCTACTTTTTAGGAAAAGTTGCTTTTTCGATTTTTCATTTTTGGCATTTTCGGACCAAACAAGGTTCCCTATTTTTTAGGGTTGCTTTTTCTATTTTTGGAAAGTTTCTATTTTTGGAAAGTTTCTATTTTAGGAAAGGTCCCGAGTTCTGAAAACGCACTCAAAAGTTCGAAAAACTTAATAGAACTCTCAGAAAATCAAAATGAAAATTTGAAAAATTTTCGCAATCCTGGAAGAAAAGCGATGAAAATCGATTGAAAACGCTCAAAAATCCGAAAACTACCAAAACTAGCCAAGCCAAGATCAACTTATCTGGGCATTTAAATCATGAAATCAGCTCAAAAATGGTGAAGTTTGTGAGAAATCTGTGCAAATCTGGAGAATTCGCCATGAAAGAATGAAGAAGGAAGGTATGTGAAGGTCTGAAAGGTTATGGAATTCGCCCAGCAGCTAAGGAGGATGTCCAAAGAGGTCTTGAAGTCCGCCTAGCTCTTGGGAATCATATCCCTGCATCTTGAGGCAACGTCCAAGGAACCTTTGAAGTCCGCCATGCATAAAGGTGGGACATCCTAAGACTGCCTAAAGTCCGCCTTTGATGTCTTTGCATGCTTGGAAGTCCGCCATATGCCAAGAGAGATATCCCTGACCCCTACAAAGTCCGCCTTTGATGTCCTTGCATGCTCTAAAGTCCGCCCAGCACATAAAATGCACATCCTAAAGGTCTTGAAAGTCCGCCATCTACCAACAAGGATATCCTAACACCTCCTAAAGTCCGCCATCTTTATCCTAAGACTACCTAAAGTCCGCCATCCACTAAAAGGCTCATCCAAAAAGGTTCTAAAGTCCGCCATATGCAAGAAGGACGTCCAAAATGCTAATGAAGTCTGCCCTTGAAAGGTGGGATTTGGCTAAGGGCTATGTAAAGTCCGCCTAGACATGTAAAGGAGAGGAAAATCAAAATTTTACTAAGTGTTGGCGCCCAGCTAGGGAGAATGTTGAAATTTACTAAGTATAAAAGGTGGAAAGTCCTTTCCAAAGGGACAAAGTGGTGAGAACAAGTGCCAAGATGCCAAGGAAATCCACCCTAGAAAAGAGGGACGTCCAAAAATGTTCATCCTAAAGACTCACAAAGTCCGCCATATGCTTGGAGGAGCTAGCAAAGTATCAAAGACATCCATGACGTTCGTCCAAAATGTCTGCAAAGTCCGCCCAAGATGATAAGATGCTAAGATTTTTGGCTAAGTGTCAAGGCCAAATCCAAAGAAAAAGTTCGAATATTTGCCTAAGTACAGAGGCTAAAAGGATGAAAAATGAAGACGTTGGCCAAGTATTGTGACACTTTTGAGAGGACAAATGCCAAGATTGAAAGGACATGTGCTAAAGATTATCAGGATACGGCAAAGAATAAAACGGAATGTGCCTAGCACGATGAGGAAAAGAGGTAAAATTTGCCTAAGTATGGAGAAAATGTCGAGAAATTGTCAACTTTGACCCAAGGAAAATGCGCGAGGCAAAGGGAAAGGAAGGATCGTCCTTGGCCAGAAGGATGAAGAATATGTCAGACGTCAAGGAAAATCGCCTAACGAAGTCATTCAGACAAGGATATTGCCTAGAAAAATTCGACTGAGCAAGGAAATATTTGACTTTGGCAGAGCAAAATAAGCTTAAAATCTCGCCTCGGCAAAGAAAAATAGGGATCTGGCAATGAAATTTTCGACGGAATGGCTTAAGATTTGGTTTGGCTAGACGAAATTGAGGATGAAATCGGAAAATAAACTCTTAGCCAAGAAAATTGGAAGAAAAATTGAAATAGTCATGGGTCCAAAACGAACGGGTTGGAATTAATTAAAATATTTTAATATTTTAATAATTAATTTTCAACTATTTGGAAATTAAAAATGCCTTGGACAAAATCGAAATTGCCAGACACGAATCGGACGAAAGTAAAGCACGCCAGGCGGAGATGAAATCCGGCAAGAAGAAAATTAAATTCACCATGAATTTAATTAAATTATTTAATGTTTTATTTAAAAAGTTGAAAAATCAAAAAATAAACATTAAATAAAAAAATCGAATTTTTGAAGATCAGTAAGATTTGTCTGGATAAGTTCGAGACTGATCCTTGTCGGAAGATAAAAGGAAAGTTGCCTGTTTGGAAAATGAAAACAAATCGAGATCGAGAAAGATTATGGCAGTTGCTAAATCGAATTCAATCTCTCAGCATTATAATGAGTTTCAGCAACTCATTTTTCACACACAGCTGAAGAGAAATTTATTCTTTCTCGAAATTATCAGGCAATTAATTCGTCCATAAGCAAAGTCGAATTTTCCCAGAGAGAGAAGCAGTGTTATGCTGAGGAATTTTTCGCAGGAAAAGAAAAGGATATTTATTCAAAGCTGAATTCTTCTTGAAGAGGGGCACACTTTTCAAAAAAATCAGATTTTTAAATCTGATTTGCATTTAACGATCCTTCTCTGAGGTTTGGTAATTGGTCAATTAAATTTGCTATCTTTTTATGCCCTTTCATCTTGACGAAGTTCCGGCAAGATTTTCAAATTCATTCAAGTCACTTTCAGCTTGCTTTTTCGCAGCAAATTAATTGTTTGAACAGCTGAAAGTCAATTTTTCAAATCCAAGGCACGAGGTTTAAACTATTTTAAAGGTCTTTATATTAATGTTAATTTTATGACTGCAGGTTGACGGACACGGAAGGCGGATTATCCAGGAAGCTGAAAATGAAGTTCTCCAACAAGGGTGCTCAGAAGGAGACTAAAGTCATCTCAAAGTGGAAGAATGTCGTGGATACTGACCTCGGACATGTGGATTTTGACGAATTCAAGAAAAGAGTATACGGTCAGAAGGGACTTCCCACAGCAATAGCCAGAAGGATGGTTGGAAACGGGATATTCCAAGCAGCTGGATTCCCTCCGGCAATGGATTGTGCTGAGTTAATGGTGGAATGTGCTCGCCATTATGATGCCCAGAAAAGACAGATTATCGCCCCTGACGGAAGGATCTTGGCACACTTGAACGAAGTATCAATTCAGGAGACCTTCGGCGTTCCAGAGCATTCAAGAACGGTCTATAAGACCAAAGAAGAAGCCAAAATGCTATATGATGGTCAGCCAGATCTATGTGCCACAACAGTCAACAAGGTTTGGATGGACAAGCCAAAGCCATCAATCAAGAAGTTGCCCAAGAGGCCTCGCTGCACGGACTTCAAGGAAGATTTTGGGGATATTGTGCTGATGCTGAACAGAATAGCTGGCAACCCGCAGGGCGCCTTCTTTGAGAGTTGGATGTATTATTTTATCGACGAGGTCACCTCTGGAGTTAAAATGTTCAATTGGTCACGGATGATAAGTGACAACCTCCATGAGCAGCTGATCAACCTTGAAAAGACCAAGTCTTTTCACATGAGTTCATATGTGGTATACCTGTTGGCCAGGTCATACAAATATCCAGGGTTGATCTGCAAGGGCAGAATTGGCAATGGGGAGAACGAGCTTAGGCCTTACGACTGCTATCCTCAGCTCCAGTTGAAGGAGAAGACTCACTTCAGGAGGGTACATGATGCATTCCTAATGCACATTACCAGAAAGCTTCAAGGAGGAGTGCACCAAAGGCTGAGCCATGAAGCGAAAAGTCTTATCAGCAAATATGGGTCTTGGTTCATCCAGTTCCCTAAATTTACATATATCAGGATCCAGGGATTTACTGGAAATCCCTATAAATTGCCTATCTATCCGACTGATCGGATGATATTGCTTGAGGTTTTGAGACAGTTAGAAGAGTATCAGAGTATTCAAAGGCCGACCAAGAAGGCATCCGTCACATTCCCATTCTTCATCGGGAACATGCTAGAGTACTGTCCATCAGCACAAGCGGCTGAAAGTGCTAGATTAGAGATCCAATGGTACCCTTTCACGGCATACAAGTCCAGGGTCAACTATGACCCACATCACAACATTCGGACAGTGGAAGGAAGGAAGTACAAGCACAGACAGGAATTGGAGGATTTCTGGGCAAATGCAGCCGATGAGTATGAGGTCAGGCGGAAGATGTGGTCCAAAATGTCCTTGGATTTTATGAGAACAATCGAGTTCTGCCGAGTGCCTGATCAGCTTCAAGATGATGGAAATCATGTCCAGCCGCGCTTTGAGGAAAGCAGACCTCTCCCTCCGGTGAAATGGTCAGAGCCTGAGCACGCAGACCTAGCCACCCTAATGAGGCCAGTAACTAAGTATTCCCAGTGGTGGGTTGATTGTCATGCCCAGGAATTGAGACAAAAAGGAATCACGCTCACCTATGACCTGTTGAGCGAATCAGAGTCATACTCTTCTAATGCTGGTGCATCCCATCAAGACTTGGTCGGGATTGGGGAAAAAAGAAAAGAAATAATGCCAAGTGCTGAGCCTGTGTCCAAGAGGCATAAGGGAGAACCTTCTCGGTCGGCAGTATCCAGGAACGTTGACCAGTTTGTAACCAATATAGACGACTCCTTGGCGGAAATGCTTGAACCTCTTGCAGCTCAGGAAGTAAATGAAGAGCCTATTCAACTAGATGATGAAGAGCCTGCGTCACCAACAGGCACAGAAATTTTGGGTTCAGACAATGATGTAGAAGCTCGAAACAATGACTTTGAGGAGGGAATGATTTCCGCTCTCAGGGAAGTCATGGATGTTCCGAACGAGAATGAGGTTCAAGTAGAGGATGGCATTGAACAGTCAACAATTCCATACTGGCTGTTAGAAAGGATGAAAGTTCATGTGCCTGCTGAGGCTCAACAAGAAGAAGAAGATGATACTGCCGATTTCTTGGCAAGATTAGAACAGGTCGCAGTCAAGAAACCCGCCAAGAAGTTCTCCACCATTCGGAGGAACGAGGCAGGCGACCGTTCCGTGCACATTGCAGTGCCTACAGTGGACAAGCCACAGGACGAGATCACTCCTCAGGAGTATGCTATAACCACAGTTGACCTTGGCCCGACCTCAAAAGGTCAAGAAGTAGAGGAGTTGGATAATTCTGTCTCGACCATCAAGGCGAGACTAGAAAAGGAAGTGGCTAAGAAGAAGGAGTATAAGAAGGAGGTCGAACGTCTCAAAGAATACATACAGCATTTGACCCAGCCACTTGATCGGGGCAATGCGACTGTTCCTCCTCTCCTCAAATCACAGGAGATGACTAGGGGCGTCGAGCACGGAATGGTAACGGCCAGGGAAGCTCAAGGCTGGATGGCAAGTGAAGGCACAGAGGCGGCATTGTTCATGGAAAAGTTGGCACTGGCCTATGGACGAACCTCTTCATTTCTTTCCAGATTGATGGACATGGCAGAAACGTGGGAAGGTATCCCGGACATGCAGGAAAGGCTTATTCCAAGCCTTAGAATTTTGAAGAGTACTCCGAGAGAGGAGTTAGTTGATAAAAGGGTGATTGCTGCAGGGGCAGCATATGATTTTCATCACTGGTTTTGGGCAGTGACAATACGAGAGGAAGTCTTGGAGAAGGCAAAAGTCGATGGGCTTGGAATCGAAGAACAGGTCAGGAAAATCCAGGAGGAGATTTGCATGATAACTACAGAAGTGTTCGACCGTGAAGTCATCCGGGAGAACGACATGCAGTTGGAGAGATTGAAGCATAAAGTTCAAGAAACTTTCTTCTCGACCACTGGACCTTTCTTGAAACAAGACTTTGCGAAAGTGGCAAGACTCTCATCCATTCGAAAGGATTTTGGGAAGCGGGAGGCAGATTGGGAAGGTACTTTTGCTAGATGTGTCGAGAAGTTGGACGGACTCGAATTCCGGATCAGCATGCTGCCGCCTGTCACGATGGACGAGGTCATTGCCGTAGTGTCCAGATTCGCCAAGCACAATGCTACTCAGATGGATAAGGACGCATCTCCTAGATTATAGCTGGAACTGCCACTTTTCTGACTGATTTCTGATGATTAACTCTTGTTGATTTGGGAAACCCTAATTAGGGTTTGGTTGTAATAATCTCGGCCGTTGATCTTGTTTTAATCTCGGCCCTTCATTTCATTTTTGGAGCTCTATATAAACTAATGCTCTCTCATTTTCAGAGTGTGGAGACAGATTATGTATATTGTCGCATTGAGACTATTTTGAATGATAAAAGCTCTTGAGCATGATTTTCCTTGAATCACTTCTTATTGTTGAATAGTAAGCGAGGTTACATATTGCCTTCCGCCATAGATTAGAATTAAAGTTAGATTAGGTAGAATTTGCTTTGAAAAAGTTGTTAATTGAATGAGAGATTGATCGCATTGACTCAATGGTGAAGTGTAGCTCATACTTTTTTCGAATGGATGATTTGCATTCGATTTGTAAAGTTAGCCCGAGCTCTTAAACGTGGAAGCTTAACTTCAACCTCATTCGAGGTGTGAAAATTATTCTCACAAACCCCTTGAAGATTGCACCCACTTTGCGTATGTTGTCCTGCAGGAGGCGAAACAAAATGTGGTTTATTTCCTTCACCGAGTCCTTACTGTCTCTTGAGTTCTTAGGCTTAGACTAGACTCTCCTAAACCCTATTCTTTTTGCCATTTTTTTTGAGATCCACAATTGAAAGTCCTAATTGAGAACCTACAAAGATAAATTTCCTAAGTCCCGATACTTGTGCAGACTTTCTACGTAAGTCCCCTTGTTTATTACCAGCATTATCACAACGACCATTGAGCTTATCCACACGTCGAGACCCGACTAAAGAAACCTTGGAATCGCCTATGCGGTGGTTTTTCAAGAGAGGATAGAGTGTCTTTGGACATTTTTATTCTGATGTTTGGTGGATGATAAAACACTCATCAACAGGAATGATTGCATATCTAAACACGATAACAATAAAATCCATCAAACCAACAATTATATTTAATCTAAGGTGAACAAGTACCATAATAATAACATTCAGGTAAGGCGGCTCAGCTATTTATTATCACAATAAAAGTTCTTGAACAGATACAGAATAGCAATACTACAGGTAAGGTTGCTCAGCATGTATGCTATCACGTGCAAAAGTTAATTACAAATGAGCAAGAATGCTCTTATTTATAGACCTCAAAGGTGTAGGGAACCCTAAAATCACCTTGAGTTAACATGAGTCTTGCAAGCATGCAAGATTTATTGCTAAACCTAAATAAATGAAACTATAAAGTTAACTAGAAAACTGCCATCAGTTAACTGAAACAAGACTAAACTAAATGGACATGCGCAACACGCAAGTCCTTATTAGTAAATGAGAACTCCAACTGTACATAGATGATTCCAAGACAGACATGCCATGATATGTGGAACGAGTTAACTCAAAAAGAGGCATCGAGTTAACTGTTGTGTCTGATGTCTATCCTGAAAAGGTGAGACGTCTTGATCTAAAGTTCACTGACCCTGATCTCGGGCAATTAACCCCTCTACGAGGTCATTGACTGCTTCAACATCTGGAGATCATCACATATCCTAACTGTCAATTCACTGCTTGTTAGCAACTTGGGCAATCCTGGAAATATCTACACACTTCAACTGGCAATTCATCGGCCGGTAACTCTAGCAGCTCCATAACTAGAGTGATGGCCTCTGTTTCCTCTACAGCTTTACGCTTCTGACGCTTTTCACGTTTTTCATGTTTTTCTCAATGGAAGAGTGTCGCATGACGACACTGTGAAGTTTGACTGTGAACACTCTGGTTGTGAGAAATGCACACAAATCGCTACACACGTAGAATTCCAAAGGTATCATCCCTCTAAACTAGCCTTGGAAGGGTATCAACTATACGAGGTGGACTTTGAATGTCTATGCCTGTCAAATTGTCTGAATCAACCCTTTGGATACGCTTGATGCAAATCTGTGCCAATCATTTTGATGATGTCATGAATTAATACCGATTTGGTCTTGAATTCAGTCTAAATGAACTGCATTCTGAAAAACTTGCCTATTGACTATAAATACGGCTATGTTCTGACAACTTTTTCCGGAAAGCTAAAACATCTCCTGGTGAGGCTAAAAATAGCCTGTCAGGGGGCATTTTTTACAAAAAAATTTGAGATGTGGGTTTTGTAGAGAAAAAGATTCTAAGCAAACCCACAACGTTAGAATTTCGAAAAAAACGTCGTTTAGCTTGACATGCAAAGACTTTTCAGTCAAGCACTGCAGGGGTTTAAGGGTTTTCGGAAGCAACTTTTGCCAAGAAAAACTGAAACATGGGTTTTGTGCAGAAGATGATTCTAAGCCAACCCAAATCCTTCATTTTTCAAAATACTAACTTTTTCTCTACCATGCAAAGGAATTTCTGGAAAAAAGCAAAGCTTTGAAAATGGAAGCTACGAGGCAAATTTTCTGAAAAATTCTAATACATGGGTTTTGTAGAGAAAGTCGTGCACAACACACCCAGATGATCAGAACTGTGAAAACCATTGTATACTTAGATGTGCGAGAGAAAACCTAAGACAAGGATAGAAGAAATAAGAGAGAGAAGATAGAAGTTATATCCTGCCTCTGCCTATCCTTGAATGAAGTCTGTCGAACAATCTGGAGCTGTATCTGCAAAGAACTCTGAAAAATAACACCTGCGGGTGCCTTCACATTTCCCTTGCACGAGAGAATACCTGTTTGCACTCAACCTGCTATGAGAATAATGGACGCCTCTTGCATATTTAAAGAATTTTGAGGGTTTAGGCATCACATTTAGGAGATAATCCTAAATTTAAAACGAAATATTCTGATTAGACCTCACTTTGTTAAACAAAAATTGACTCTGAGTCAGAAATAAGCGCCACCTTTAAAATATTGAAGAAATACGCCTTAAGCAAAATTGACTAGTGAAACTGAAGATTTTTAATATTATTTTATTCAATTAACTGAGTTCCACCTTTCTGGGTCGGCTTGAAAATGCATGCTGATTCCAAAAAGTCAAACTTTGACTTTCTAGGCGCCCTCCTTCAAAACTTGAGATTTTTAGCTAACTTCCTATTTTTTAGCTACTTGAAAACGTCACCACAGCCTTTGTTGGACTCTAATTTCCGGATGCCTGGTTGATGCTGGAGCTGAGCTGACACATCCACTGCGTAGCTGGAACAAGTCTGATGACATGTCGCTGGGAGCTGCGAAAGCTAAAAACTGAGTCCGATGGCCCCTTTTCCCAAAAGGGTGCATACGAGACCAGACTTAGCCATTTTCCTGATTTTCCTCGCCATGCTTCAATCCGCCGCTACTGGTGAATGATGACTCTCATCAACTGGATGTTGGATCCATTGCGTAGCTGGAAGAATTCCGCAAAGAATGACTATATATATGCGGGGCATTTGAAAGTTGAATTAAGCCACTCAAATGCAAGGGCGCCCCTGCCCTTCAGGGGTGCAATTACATCTTCAAAAATGATTTTGTAATTTGCAACTTTCACGCGAATGCTCTACTTTGACCCTCGCTGCCGGGAGTTGGATTGCTCCGATGTGCGCGCCGATGATCTCTTCGCGAAGATGGAACAACTTGGAAAAGATGTTCCTAGAAGCGTCAAAGCTTGAAAACTGCTTCTAAGACCTCCAGTAGAAGGGCGCCTTTTTCAAGGAAGTATGTAAATTCCATACTTAGCCAATTTTCTACTTGTGTTCATCCTTCAACATTTTCCACTGAGTCTTCATCTACGAGTGTTTGACTAATCCTGAGGGCTGACAGTTGGATTCACTGGATAGCTAGAAGGATTCTGCACAGATCTCGTGAAGACAACAGCTACCGAAAACTTCATCTAGCTAACCAAAAGGTTGGGCGCCTCTAGCCTATAGAGGTACATTTTGATATTTTCAATTTTATTTTCCCTCCATTTTATGTGCTCGCTGAAACAACTGCCATGGTCACTCAGCATGTCTTACGGACTTGCGAACAGATGCATCACAGAGCTGGGCTGAATCAGAAGAGATCCCCCATAAACGGATTTTGCAAATTCCATCATCTGACAAGTCTAATTCAAGGGCGCCCCTGAGCTACAGGGGCGCAAAAACTGCAAATTTGACTGTCTCCGTGATATGTAAATTCTTTGTACCTTCTACTTCTGCCTTCGTCTGCCGGAGTTTTACAACTCGGATAGACTCGCTTGATAGCTTGCTAGAAAATTGACAGAATTCCGAAGAGAATGAATGTCTTTGCAACCAGAAACAACTAAATCTAAGCCTCCAAATTGAAGGGCACCCCTGGCCTGCAGGGGCACAGATTTGCTCTGGAAGTGATAATTTCCTCCATTTCGCGCTTCGCGAACACCGTATTGCTTGTTGAGTTGACCACGTTGTAGCATTACTGTCGTTGATGTGTGTGCGTGACTGTATTTCACCATTTTTACGTGCACGGACACCGCAAAGTTGAATTGCACGTTGATTGCACAAGCATCTCCCACGTAGCAAGATGTAATGTTTCCAGACTAAGAATATTTTTTCCATTTTTACCATGTGAAAATCCCCTCCATCGTGAAGCATCTTTTTTAGCATCTTTCTTCTCAGAATCTTTTGCTTTGAGTTTTAGGTTTAGATTTTGACACCTAGTATTGGCCAACTGCCATTGATGACCTCGGAGGTCCTAACTTTTCTCCTGAAAAAGTGAAAACTACCCACCAGGCTTAAACTGACTTTTAACTGAAACTGACTTCACCACTATGATCGTGATATGAAATAAGCCAATCAAAATTAATTTCAGCCAATTCTAACAAGTTTCAATTTTTAGGGTTTTGCGACCTAAAAAGGGTGCTAAAAACCATAATTTTCAATTTTTTCAAATTTTGCCAGTATCTTCCTGACATCGAACTAACTAAAATCCCATACTTGATTTGCCCAAAAACTGAATTTTGACATCATTTTCACAAGATTTAGACCATTTTAAGCAAAATGCCTTAATGAAGCAAAAAATTTGGTTTGGGTACAATAGGCCTTAAACTACTGAAATATACCAAACACTTCTGATTAAGAAAGTACACCCACATTCTTCTACTAAAATCATCAACAAATAACAAAAAATACCTGCAACCGGTAACTGAAGGAGTGTTCATTGGTCCACATACATCAACGTGAACCAATTGTAATACCTTGGAAGCTCTCCATGAGTCACCATTTGAGAATGGAGTCTGATGCTGCTTTCCAGCCTAACAAGCTTCGAATACTCCATGATTTTGAGTCTAAATCGCAAGTAGACCACCAACCAGATCATCTCGAGATAGTTGAGAGAGATATTGCATATTCAGGTGCCCATTACGTTGATGCTAAAGGCTGCTGATGGAAGTACTCCTTGCTGCCATAGCATGCTCTTGAGAATCACCAGAATCAACAAATCTATATAGACCATGATCCTCAAGTCCCTGAACAACTGTAGTGCGAGTCTCTCTGTCAACAATGTTGCATGTATGCATGTTGAAAACAATATCTAGCTGAGGAGAGTGAGTCATGATCTGACTAACTAAAAGTAAATTCAGCTCCATGCCAGGTACAAAGTATGCATCAAGAAATATTAAATTTCTCCCTTCAAAATTAATTTGCACGTTGCCCTTTCCGACAACAGTATACTCCTCACCTCCTCCAAAGATAACAGAATCTTTGAATGGCATGTACTCAATGAACCAATCCCAATGATGAGTGAAGTGTCGAGATGCACCTAAATCAATATACCAGGCAGAGGATTTAACAGGATTTGTTGGAATCTTAGCCATAAAGGCATAGAAAGCAAACTCCTTCTGCTCATTGTGCTCTGCAAGATGGGCTTTGGGTTTAGACTCTCCTTGCTTGTTTTATTTAGAAGCCAAGCGTTTCCAACAATCTTTTTTCATGTGACCATACTTGTGACAATAGTTACACTAAACATTCTTCTTCTTGGAAGAATCTTGAGATTGCACTTGACTGGTCTGCTGAGAGGGTTGATTCTTGCCCTTATTCTTCTGAAATGTCTTGGCAGGAAATGCCTACTCTGTGGAGGATGAACTAGCACCGCTTCCAAACTGTTGTTTCCAACGATCCTATTGCAAAAGTATGGTGCAAAGATCTGAAAACTTCAAGTCAACATTAGTTGATGTTGAGTGTCTCAATAAAGTGCTCATAAGATTTTGGCAGACTCTTCAGAGTGATGACTACCATATCTTCCTCTTCCATTTTCCGACCAATAGCCTCTAGCTGATCACGGATGTCCTTGATTTTTGTCAAGTGCGCCTACAAAGTTGTCTTCTCATCCATCATGATGGAGAACATGTTTTTCAAAAAGAACACACGGCTCTTGTCCGATGTTTCATGAAGATCTTTCAGAAGATCCCAAATTTGTTTTGCTGATTTGCCAGACAGTACCTGAGGTAGTTGGTCATCAATGATAGACAATTTAATAAGCATCACGGCTTCTCGATTTTGCTCATCAAACTTTTCTTGATCTTTATCTACCGTTGTAGGTCGTGTCTTGTTGCCCAGAATAATCTGGTCAAGGCACCAATATTCAAAGATTGTCATCAGACGCTGCTTCCAGATGTTGTAGTTGCGGCCGTTGAATTTCTGACTACCCTCCACCATAATATGAGACAAAGAGGCCATTTTGCACAAACAAATTCTAACAGAAAAGAGGTACACAAAGCCTCGAACTCAAAAATTTGATAGAATAGAAAAGACTCAAAACCCGAGGTTTCTTGAACGCGGAGATAAGGGCAGAATAGTCGGAAGAAAGAGAATAATCCACGATTCAAAGAAAAAATGTGAAAAAGATCCTCAAAAATCCATCACAATTCTTCAGCAAAACCCTAGCATGAGATCTCAAAATTTCGAGAATGAGGTTGTGTGCCAATAGAACCAGAAAAAAAGATGTGCCCAAAGAGAGGCAAAATCTGACGCCCAAATCAGGAAAGGTAAAAACGTTTTCAGAAATCCGCAATTTAACCAGAAAAACGCGATTGAGAACCAGAGGTCATGTGCTCCTAAAGAGCCCTAATCGCAGTAGAACCAAAAACAAAAAAATGGCTACGATTTGTGAGAAATCGGCCGGCTGGATGTCACATGCACACAGACCTTCAACAAATGTGGAAAAAATCACCAGAAAAGCTACACGAACAGAGGCAAGATGGACCCAGAAACGCCTATTAAAAGACGTACAAATATCTTCTAAGAAAGACCACAAACACGTGCAAAAAGAAGGTAGAACAAAAACGCATGGAGAAAAATGGGAGGTCGTGCCAGAAATTTGAAAAAAATAAAAAATTATTTTTCCCACTCGACTAGCTCTGATACCATGTAATGGTGAAATCTTCGATATATTAAATGAAGAGGTAAACACTCTTCTTATAGATTTTACAATACAGATATTTCTAAAAACATAGTTTCTAAAAAGAAACAATATTGAAGAAAATAAAAGAGAATCTAAACTAATCTAATAGATTACAATATTACAATATTGACCATTAATAATGTAATGTCCCCCTTTGGGATAATCTTGAATCTTGTCCTAGAATCACAAGCTTAATGTAGTTGGGGCTGTAACTTATCACTTAAATATCTCTTATAGTTGTTGATCCTTATTTTCTTTTTCTTAATCTGCCTTTCAAATCATATTATGTTCCTTCCTTTATTCACATTCCATTTTATTCCTTTCACTACTCATTCTTCCTCCACAATTCTTTCATAAAATCTGCAAATCAAGTCTTCATAATCTGCTCTTCATCTGCTAGTATATTTGTGATATAATCATTTATCTTGCACACACATTAGATCTGCTCTTCTCAAGATTTTGAATAATATTTTCAATCTTGTTCTTCATTCTATGATCTTTTATTCCCTTTTATATCTGCTCTTTATACACTTCCCATCTGCCTGTCTTTATAGATTTCAGATGATCTGCAGTCTATATTTTATCTCTTGTTTCCCATTCTATTCTCTATTTCCTTCTTCCTCCCTATACTTATCTCATTCTTTCTCTTTTTATATCTTCACATTCAAATGAGAGGATGTATCTTTTTGAAAAGAGACATTCATTAGAAGAGACAACCTTTTGAAATGATTGCTTCCTTTTGAAAACTAATTCCAAACCTTTCTAATTTCTATTTTTATTGTTCTCTACACACTATTGATAGATCTCCTTTTTATATCTTCATTCCTTTACTCTTCTATCTTCTTCTTAAAATCTGATGTGTATTTAATATATCCTTTTTTTCTTTTTCTTCCCCACATCCCACAAACTTATTTTATATCCTTATACCTCCATGAAGAGAGGCATCTCTTTGAATAGAGATAACCCCACAAATGGACATGACCTTTAGTTAAACATTCCTTAATGATATCTCAAATTATATTCATTTTATTATTTTGTTTTGATGTGTATTATATTTTACTATTTTATTTTTAATTTATATGTAATATTATTTATATTTATTTATAGTATTATTTATATTTATTATTTAAATTTGTATATTTTAATATTTATAATATTATCTCTTAATAATTATTTGATAATTATGATAGTATTTCTATTAATGTATTTTATTGTGTATCGTTGATATATATTTATAATTACAATATTATCTTATGATGATTGTAATTATAAATATATTAAAACGATAATATTTTATTTTATAATTTTAATATGTATTGTGTTATTCATTTTCACTTATTTGTATCTCAGAGTGTTCTAATTTCAGGGACATGACAAATAATAATCTAAATATTATTTTAATAGCTACTACTTCAACTTAGAGACTACCCTCTTCATCCCTTCGAGTTTGTGGGCTGAAAATGGGGACCAACAATGCTAGTTGGCAGCAAACACTAGTAGGATATATTCACTTCTACCAATAGGGATAAGGAAGTGGGAAGGATAGGGAGGGTTAGTAAAATTAGATAAGGGGAATACCATTGAGACCACCAAAGTCACCACCAACATGACAAAGCAATATAGCAATCCCACTAATGAGTGATAAATAAAAGTTTCTTAAATTCACAAGAGAAGATAATCAGGTCTCCATCTACCATTTTAACAAATGTTACAATGTGGATCATCAATGGTCAATGAACTTAGGATATAGGTATAGGTCAATTCTAGAAACCCTTTAATGACTTGCTATTGACTAGTTTGTAGAAAAAATAGAAAAAATAAATACTTGAAATAAGTTGATAGAATCATTTGAAAGAAATTCAAGATATTGTGAGACAACAAGGAGAATATCACAGAAATGTACAACATGAAGCAAGGGAAAAAGAACTTTACTCATGTATATAAACGGAATTGAATGAATTGATCTCCGAATTGGAGAATCCTCCCACAAATTCATTGAGGAAAAAGTGGTTGATAGAAGGATTAAATCCAAAGTATCAACCCCAATCTGAAGATAATAAAGCTGATGATCTTCCGTTACACATACAAGCAAAATGACCTTGGAGAGTGTCAATAACATGTATGCTCGGATAAGGCAGCAAAAAACTCCGATGCCAACAATGACCCAATTGATTCCAGTCCCTCATAAGCAGAACAAGAAGAAAAAATTTATTACCATAGGGATGGCGCCAATGTAGATAGTAAGTTGCAATTGACTACACATTAACCTACATCTAAGCATTCAGAGGACTCATTAGAGGAACCACCATTCAAAATTATGCAAGGAGAAAGGACACCACATGAAGCAGCAGATGGTAATTTCTACTATATTACTTTCTAGGGAGAAGAAGACATGTCTGGCAGATAGATGGGTTTGACTTTATAGTTTCCATTTTGCATGTGTGGTTTGATGCGGGATGAGGAACTCTATCATGGTATTTCGGAAACAGAACAGAGATCTTCCAATCAGGAATTGTTTGCTAGTTCAAAATCTTCTGAATTGGTAGCTTGATAATTAGCTGCATAATCCCACTGGAATTTTTATCCAAACAAATTGCATTGCTTATTTTAAGCTTCTTTCATCTTTCCTTTGTGGTTGGGATATAATGTCCTCTTTGCAGTATGTAAAGTCTGTTTAAAGATTTTGCACATTGCTCCAACCATGCTCATACTAAAATCGAATGTAACGATCTTAGGAACCCTTACTCAACAGTATAGACCTTTTTATTCTAACCATGTTTGATATGTCATTTCATACAATCTTGTGAAATACACAAAGCTAAGCAAAGAAAGAACAAGCCTCACTTGTTACCAATTAAGGATTCTTGAGCGGCAATTCACAAGAAACACCATATCCAATGATTTTATATAAGAGAGAGAAGCAATGAAGAACTTATTTTCAAAAAACACAATGAAAGAGTGAGTCTGGTCTATACTGAAAAATACAATTTTACTAATGTAACACTCTACTTGATCTACAGTTTAAAAACGAAAACCAACTACTAGTTTCAGCTGAAGTTTAACTAACTTGTTTTCATTCTAGGGTTTCCAAATTGATTTCAACTAAATCAATTTAAATTTTAAACTAACTTCTAAGTTTTCAGTTTCAGCTGAAACGAAACAACTAACAGTTTTTCACCAACCATTTCACAGAAGATCAATAACTAAATAACTGTCAAACTAGGGTTTCCTTTTAAACAAAATAGTAATTTAATATTCAATAACTAATTTCCAGAATTTTCCATCTCAGCTGAATGAAACATTTAACTATCTAACTGTACAACTGCAAATTCTTACAACGAACATTTAACATAAAAGAATAACATTCATTGCTTAATTGAAAGTAAACTTTAATTGACAAAAGCATGTACCTGGAATTACGAGTGAGAAAGGGATTACATTTTCCATCATCTTCATGCTGATATATCTGGGCATCTTTATCAATGAGGGGAAAGAGAATTATCATCAGGGGCTTTACCGCCCATCCAAAGACCTACTGGCCGCCCGTGTTTCTTGTCCCTTCACGAGGGCAATCAACAAGGATCAATTTATCATCATGTCTCTAAGCCTAGTGTCATGAACCTATACCGCTGGTTGATCCCTCCTCTATAGGTACCTCATAACCAGAAGGATCATTCTGACTAGAAGTATATCTGGATAATGATAGCTGACTATTGCCTAACTGGCATCATACCTTGGCCAAGGATTTTACTATTTCTGGCACTCCTATGCCGATAATACTGGCACTCTTGTGCCGATATCTCTGGCACTCCTATGCCAATATAACTGGCACTCATGTACTGTCAGCACTCTCACCCTTGCTCGACATGATAATTCTTGCTTAAGATTTTCAATTCAATGACTGGGTTCAATTCTTTTCTCTTTATTTCAGGCATATGCTGATACCATTAAGCATCTATTTATATACAAAGTGAGACTTGGCTCAAAATCTATCACTGCCTTCTCTAGACAGAGGATGTCTTCATTGAGCATATACATACTGAGCAACATATTCAATTAAGTGATCTTTCAGATCCTATCATTCAACTTCAAATTTGGTCTCAAGTAAGATTACAATGTCTGGTTATTCCCTCTTAGTTCCAGGTTGTATCATAACCACAAGATTTATGCGTATAAGCAAAGATTAAAACGATGTGAAGTTTTAAAGACCGCTTTTATATCTCATAAAGGTTTGGTGAACATGGAAAAGCCAAAGGCCAGCGACAGATCAAGTTGATCAGGTGAAGTTCCTTTTCAGGTTTACAGAGTTGGGACAGAGGTTAAGAGGCACCAACCAATAATCATAAGCTTAATGTCCTTTATCATTCCTCTTAACTTTAAAGCATTTATACATTTATATATTGTTTTCTTCAAGCATTTATAAGAAGGGTTTTATTCGTTAGGAGATTCAGTAGATCTTAACATTTGTCCTCATTTGTTGAACTGGAGTAGGAGAAATTGGCACTATTCCAACTCGAAATTGAAAGAATAGAGGAGTGTACCTTACGGATTAGTCAAGGCTATGAAGGTCGCAGAATAATTAAAGATAATTCGTAATAATAGTTCGGACTTAGAAATAAGATAAATAGAATAGAAATCTCGAACAAGATTTTGATAACAATTCAAGTACTTTAGGAAAAACCTTCTACAGAACTGGTTCCAATATTAATCTATAAACAAATTCCTTTATATTTTCTACAGAACGTAGAAGCTCATTTATATTGCTTTCCATGTATGAAGGTTTCTTTCAAAATGAATATATAACTAATCGATGCAAACTTTCACAAACTAAAAGACTCTTATACATGCCTGTCAAGGCATCTGGAGCTTGGCGTATATTGAGAACCCTTCGCTACCAGTCGGCTACTCGTTTGGCCTCCTACAGCTTGTCAATGAAAACTTAGGAGGACACTCCACTGCAGAGAGGTGAATTTGAAATTTATCCCAGGTCCCGACAAGAATTAGAGAGTCCCGCACTTGACAAAATATGGTCAACTGTTGACAAGATTTGAAGCTTTGAATACAAAGATGGTTAAGATTTAAAACTCCTCTTGAAATCGACTAAGAATGAAGAGAGAAAAGACCCTAGCAATGGCGGAATTTTTGTAATGAAAAGCTCTGAACGAAACAGAGCATAGTTCCTGCGGTGAGAGGTGAAGCAAAAATACAATGAAAAGAATCAATTCGATAGAGAGAGACCTCCCTCTTAATGCAGTTGCCTCCCTGTAACTCCCATTCAAGAACCTCCGAGACTTCTTGACTTCCCATGAGTTCATCTGGAGCATGATGGGATTATGGCGGAATACTTTGCCTTACAAAAGCTATCGACCATTCTCCCGCTCCAGTTCTTTTGTCGAGTATAACATATATTATGATTTTAATATTTAATGTTTTTTTATTATTATTTTAACATTTAATAATCTTTTGAAATTCCCTCTAAAGGTAATTATTGATATTTATATATATTTTAATTTGACTATATTAATCGATACTTATATAATTTTACCCATGGCCAAGGTTATAACTTTGCAACTTTGTCATACACCGACTCAGAGTTTGATGACAAATTGATCCTTGTCAACCACGTCCTCTCCCTAATGATAGTCCCCTTTCCCTTCGAGTGTTGTCGATCCTACAAAGGGTTAGACCATTCACAACGTGTATATTCATATTTAAAATATAATATCATCATCATATTCAAATAAAACATTCACATTTATAGTTGCGACAAACAAAACAATTATTTAATCCTCTTTTTCTCATTCACATGAAAAGCAATTATATGCAACTAACTTAACGTCCATGATTCCATTATCATAAACATGTTAAATCATAGGGGATGTAACATACTCCTCCCCTTAAGAATCATCGTCCTCGATGATTACTTATTTATAAATCCAAGTCTATAAACAAAATTACATATAGGATTTTAATGGTTTGGAAACAAATAAGGAAATTTCTGAAGGATCTCTTCATAATCCTCCCAGGTGGCATTTTCTTCTGAATACATTCTTCAATGAGCTTATTGAAAATATTTTATAGTCTTCTATTGAAATTCTAGGACTTCAATTTGCACTTCTAGGGTTCTGATAGAATACTGTAATGTTTTACATTGTAAAGGAGTTGGTGCTCCTGGTTTTATGAAGTTGGTGCTTCTGAATTTTGTGGAGTTGGTGCTCCTAAACTTGTGGAGTTGGTGCTCCTGAATGTGAAAGAGTTGGTGCTCTAAGTGAATAAAGGAAAGATTTTTCGAGTGGTTTTTTATTCCCCAAGGGGGTTTTTCCACTCAGGACAAATTTTGGTGTTATGTGATGTTTATATGTGTGCAAGTTTTCTTATCTGTTTGTTTTTTAAATGTGTCACCAAATATATTGAATTCACATCTGCCAATATATATATGTCAAGTTTTATGCATAAAAAAGTTCTGATTTAAAGTGAGCTCTGATACATGTGAAAGTGTTCCGTTTCCCTTCTATTGAAGTTTCATGTTTAAATTCCTGGTTCATGCAAATACAATACTATTTATGCACAAGTAAAATATGTTCTTTGAATTGTCATTTGGTGTCTTGATTTAAAAGTCAAGTTTGCTATAAATACTGTCATTTGTCTTCTTGGCTCAAAACAAATTCTTGTTTTTGAAAAAGTTTTGTGACTTTACTAAATCACTGATTCACCCCCCCCCCTCTCAATGATTTCAGTCTTGCAACAATTGGTATCAGAGCGTAGGGTCCTTTCATAGGTCTAATCCACCTAGGATAGATTTTGGTTAATGGAAGTCTGTCAAACATATCTCAAGTTCAAGAAGGTACTTTTGTGACTAGAGCCAAATCCTTGTTTCATAAAGTTTGATCGACTTAAGAATTTTTGGTATTGAAGTGTTGTGTCTGATATGGCAAAAGGTAGAAGGAATAAGGGAAAAAGAAGTTTGAAGCAAAATACTAACCATCAAGCTCTGCTTGAACTCAATATGAGAAGTAATGAGGAAGAGATCATTAGCAATAATCCAGAAATGAATCCTATGTTTAAAACACCTCCATTTGAAGGTACCAATTTTATTCTTTGGAAACGTTGGATGGAGACATATTTGTCTTCCTTAGGGTTTGATGTGTGGGCAGTAGTAGAAAGAGGTTGCACTGTATCTGTAACATCTCCTTCCACACATGAAGAGAAGACAGCTCTTGAATCCAATGCTAAGGCTATAGATGCTATTTTCAATAGTTTTCCAAATGAAATTATTGCTAAGGTTATGCATTGCAGGAATGCAAAGGAAGTTTGGGACAGATTGATTGAAATGAATCAGAATGGTGAGTTGCAAGAGGAGATATCTTTGAAAACTGAAACAAGTTGTGGGTCATCTAAAAGTGATGATTGTGCAAATCTTCATAGTTCTGAAGAAAATCAGATTGAGTCTAAATCTATAGAGATTACTAATGAACATTCAAATGGCCAAGAAATTAAAGAAGAAGATCAATTTTTGGGTGAAGTGAATTCTAAACGGGAATATGATGAGCAAGAAAGTGAGGTTGATTTGGAAGGTGAACTCCTGTGTGCTTTAGATACAATTATGTAGCTTAGAAGAGAAAACCAGAATTTAAAAAGGCAACTTCAACAAGAAAAAGATATCAACGATAAGATATGTTCAAATCTTGTAGAAGCAAAGATACAAGTTGAAGAAGCTAGAAAGATTGAGGAAGAGGTTAAAAGCCAACTTAAGGAAAAAGAACAGAGTATAGAAAAAATTGAGTGGCAAGTGGTTTTACTGAGGAACATTGATAAAGCATCAAAGCAATTAAGTGATGAGAAAATTAATGAGAATGGCTCTATGTCTTTGGATAAAATTATTGGTGCACAGAAAGCTCCAAGTGACAAAGGTGGTCTGGGCTTAGAGGAAGGATAGTGCTCTAAGGTTAGAAAAACACCTAGAACAAAGGTAGATTTAAACTTTCATGCTGCTGACCTTGAAACTGCAGGAAACAAACAACACAGTGATATCAACAGAGGAGGAAGGAATAGAACAAACAGATTCACAAGATCTCCCTCTGCTTGGCAAGGTAAATTGATGAGGTATAATTGTTTTTTTTTCAGGCTATTGTTATTCCTGTTTTGATTATGGCCATAGATCATCTAAATGTTGGATTAAAGTGAAGAAAAATGATTGGCGGAAGAACAATAATATTGTCACATGCTTCAAGTGTAGTCGGTCAGGTCATATTGCAAGAAATTGTGATAAATTGTTTCTAAAAGATGATGTAGGAAAGTGCAAATCTTCAGTTGTTTGCTTTAGGTGTAATGAATCTGGTCATAAAGCAAGGTTTTGCAAGGAGAAATCATCTGGAAATGGATCTTTAAGGGTCTGGAGAAGAAAGCAAGAAAAGGAGAAGGGAGGACTTAGTCTTGTGCATGATGCACAAGGATCATCTCTTAGCATTTAATGGCTGTTTGGTTTTAGGGGAAGTAATCCAAAGTTTTATTTTCTATCCCCAAGGAGTCTTAGAATGTAGTGGAACAAGTTTTTTTTTTATGTTTTGGTGTAGTTTGTCTGCTTCATGGACCAGGTGAGTTTGATATCAAAGAACAGTGGTATATCTGTGGTCAGAAATCTTTTATAACAGAGAAGTAGGATTGTGTTTGAGCTGAGATATTGTTTGCTCTTCTGCTAACAGTTTATAGAAGCATTACTAGATTGATTTGTAAATGCTACTTTCTTTGTGATTATTTAAGCTTGCAATCATTTGATGACTTTAGTACATGGCCGGCGGTATACATGATAGTATTCTTCATGATTTTCATGCAAATATTCATGTCATAATTGGATCTGGGGCATCAAAAGGATGTCATTATGTTTTAATGAGATCACTTCGAACAAGAATGCATGGTTTGTG
>VDFB02334645.1:0-11693 GCA_007258455.2 Sequoia sempervirens | reverse complement strand
AGTGTGAAACATCACTCCTAGCTTGGCTTTGATTGAAGGCTTGAAAAGAAAAAAAAAAGAAACAAACTACTTTCAGATTTTCGCAGTCAACAATCACCAGATTTTGGAGACCTTAGTGGGACGATTTTGTGAGAAATTTCAAGCTAGTTAGAAGCGTGGGCCATTGTGGAAACCCAAGGCGCGTCCAATACAGTCATTTTGAACCATACCCGAGCTATGCCTTCAGGAAAATGGGCGAGTAAAGAAAAAACGTGATTATAAGAGAAGAAACGCGTTTTTCTCAGGGACGTGTATTTCTTTGATCAGTCAGCCCTCTTCAATCTGGGCGCCTTTATGTGGGTGCGGTTTTGTTTTATAAGGCGACCTTGTATGCAACCATAAGTCAAGTTATGATCACTTGCTGAGAGGGAAACCTGGTAAATGAAGACGATTTTGCTGAGCACGCCCTTGTATAGAAGAAACAACTAATTTTCATGATGCTGGTTGCTAATCATGCGTTTTGGGTCTCTATGAGATCGTTTCCTGTTCTTACTGCGGGTGAACTTATTTCCAGGTCTGAGCGTTTTTGATGTTATGAATCATTTGATATGTGATGGAAACTGTTGTCTACTTGTTGCTACAGTATTTAATATGATATGCCAAGTCTGAGACGATTGTATGTGAATTTCAGCACTTGTAATACTCAGAAAATTGTTCTTAAGCTATTGTTACAGTCAGAGTATTATTTCTGCTCCATATTTAATTCATCCTATTGAATCCTTGGTCTCAAATGAGCTCCTATTTGCTGCTTGTGTCGTATGTTAAAAGCTTTCCATAGATTTTTGATAGTTAGAGTCATGGTGGGATGGCATATTATGAGTTAGTGAGTTATGTTGCTAAATCTGATCTGAAGTGTTGCTCTTCATAAATGCTAAAGAATCAAAGTGTGTCCCTTCTCTAATACAAGTCTACCAGTTGTGAAATCAGTGTAACCCTGTCTATGAACTCACTGTTGCAGCTATGAGTAGTGTCAACTGATGCACAAACGCTGTCCATTGTTTATGATAGAAATTCATACATAGAAACCACCTTCAGACTACTGTAATAGCCTTTTATTTAATGCATTTGGTGAAGGCTGTCTATTCGGGTGAACTTATACTGGGTTATCTATTACTGGTTATTGAAGTATATGCCTGAACTGAAATACAATAGCATTCTTGTTGCACTTGGATCTGTTATTACTTTAATGTTCAACTTGTTGTCTGCCAATAACTGCATTCACTGAAAAGAAAATACCAAAACCATCAAATGGTAACTATCCAATCAAGGCAACTGCGGAAAAATTCGTACACCAAAGGTCAGCATCTTTACAGTGGTATCAGAGCATCTTTAACAGCATCTTTGACAACATATAACGAGCTCCCTTCAAATCAAATAAACACCAAAATTTCCATACCTTCCGGGAAGGCACTTTATAACTATAGAGTGCTCAACATGTACACCATCAAAGATAAGTTTCCTATTCTAGTCATTAATGATTTACTAGATGAGTTGAATGGAGCTATGTTTTTTACATAGCTAAATCTTAGATCAGATTATCATCAAATTTGAATTAAGGAAGAGGATATTCCCAAGACAGCATTTAAAACTTGAATGGAGCTATGTTATTCCCAAGACAGCATTTAGGACTCGTGAGGAGCATTATGAGTTTTTGGTGTTGCCATTTGGTCTTACTAATGCACCATCTACATCTCATAGTGTAATGAACTCCATCTTTACGAAATTTTTTTAGAAGTTTGTATTAGTATTCTTTAATGATATATTGACTTATAGCAAGATATGAGAGGAACATTTGCAGCATGTAGATCAAGCATTACAAGTTCTCAAAGATCACCAACCCTATGTGTAGACACATAAAAATGTCCTTATAATAATTTAATTTCTTCTATTAATTAAATAGGTTCCATTATCTATTTAATTAATTCATTAATATATTTTCCTCCTAAATCATTTGCATATCCAAACATTTATCCATTTCATTTAAATAATCCATTTGCATATTTCACTAATCCATTTCATAAATATTTATCATTTCATTAATCATCAGCATATTCATAAATCATTTAAATCCATTGCATAATCATTAATTCATATTCATAATCATAAACCCATTTCATTAATACATTTGCATAAGCATTTGTCCATTTCATAACCATTTATCCCATATTTCTCCCGAAATCCGGATTCACCCCGAGGATGCCTATTTAAGCACAGCCCCCTCTCATCCTGGATTCATCCACGATCTTTGCATTCTCATTATCTTTGCATCCGTTTTTAGCACTCTTTGTTTTGCACTCTTTTGATATCTATTTGCTCATAGTATAGCTGCATTCATCACTAGCATTTTGCATTTCTCTCATTTTAGCTTCAATTGAATATCTATCATATCCGTCAATCATAACCTCTTTTGGGTGCTTCTGAGAGCATCTATTTCTCAACACAAGATTGTGATTGTAGGAAAACAATGGAGTAAATCCTTGTTAGCATGCATGTGTTTTTGGATTAGATATTTGTTTTTGCATGTGTGTATTTTGCAGGTAACTTCATTGAGGATGTTAGAAATCTGAATCTTAATCTAATAAGATTTCAGACCCATTTTTCCTTCGTCTACACTATGCTAAGCTTTCAAAGTGTGCTTTTGGTCTCAAAGAGGTGGAGTACTTGGGACACATAGTTTCGCACAAAGGAGTAAAGATGGATCCTAACGAAACTAAGGCTATCATGGAATTGCCCATTTCCAAAACCATGAGGAAATTGAGGGGTTTCTTGGGATTGGTTGGATACTATAAAAGATTCATGAAGAACTATGACAGTATAGCAGCACCTCTCACTGTTCTATTGAAGAAGGATTCTTTTAAATGGAACGAGTTAGCTAATACAGCATTTGAGAGATTGAAGAAGGCTATGTGTACTACTCTAGTTCTTGCTACTCCAGACTTCACCAAGGATTTTATTATGGAATGTGATGCTTCAAGAAATGGTATAGGAGCAATTCTCATGCAAGAGGGTCAACCCATTGCTTTTGAGAGTCGTCAATTAAAGGGTAAGAATCAACTCAAGCCTATTTATGAGAAGGAAATGCTAGCTATTCTTCAAGTAGTAAAACAATGGAGGCCCTATCTAATGGGTAGACACTTCAAAGTTAAGACAGAGCATGATAGACTTAAATATTTTTTGGAACAATGATTATCTTATGAAAAGCAACAAAAATGGGTCACTAAGATGTTGGGATATGACTTTGAGATTGTATATAAGAAAGGGAAGGAAAAAATTGTGGTAGATGCACTATCTAGGAAGGATGAGAAGGATGAAGCTTTATTGTGTGTAATTTCAATATTACAACTAGATTGGGTAGCAGAAGCCAAAGCAGAGTGGCAAAATGATGTTGCTACAAGTAATCTCATTCAACAATTACAAAGTGATCACATTAGTTCAAATAAGTTTTGTTGGAAGGGAGATGCTTTGTGGTATAAAGAGCGATTATACCTATGCAAGAATTCCACCCTCAAACAAAAGATTCTCACAGAGCTTCATGAGGCTCCAATTAGTGATCATTCAATATTTTTGAAGACATATCATCAAAACAAGCAAGACTTCTTTTTGGAAGGGCTCAAAGAGGATGTTCAAAAATTTGTGGCTGAATGTTTGTTTTGTCAAAGAAATAAAGGGGAGACAATTAAGAAACCTGGTCTCTTGAAACCCTTAGTTTTTCCTAGCTAGTGTTGGAAAGAGGTCTCCATGGACTTCATCACAGGGCTTCCAAGATCTATAGGTAAGAATGTCATAATGGCAATGGTTAATCACCTCACTAAATATGCCCATTTTGTTGCATTATCCCATCCTTTTACAGTAAGTACAGTGGCCAAAGCATTTTTAGAGAATATACAAAAGCAACATGGTATACCGAAGGTTATTGTCAGTGATTGTGATCCTATCTTTACTAGTAACTTCTGGACAAATTTATTCTTGTGTTTAGGTACTCGATTAGCTCATAGATCTTCATACCATCCACAATCTGATGGTCAAATGGAGGTCGTTAATAAGTGTTTGGAAGGGTATCTACATTATTTCACTTCAGATAAACAGTTTCAATGGGTAGATTGGCTACTACTAGCAGAATGGTGATATAACATTTCCTTCCATAATTCATCAAAAATGTCTCCATTTATGGCACTATATGGATATCATCCTCCATCCATCACATCATCGTTGAGGGTTTCAACAAGAGTTCAGGCTATGGAGGACCGCATGCACCATCAATAACAGGTACTTTTAGGACTCAAGACGAATTTGGCCATGGCACAAAATCGAATGAAGCATAAGCTTACCAACACCATAATGAAAGGAATTTTGAAGTTGGGGACTGGGTTTTCTTGAGATTGCAACCTTATAAGCAAATGTCACTGAAGCAACGGACAAAGAACAAGAAGTTGTCCACAAAATATTATGGCTCATATGAATCATGCAAAAGATAGGCAGTGTCACCTACAAGCTTGAGTTACCTCCAACAACAAAGATACAGCTAATTTTTTATGTTTCTTGTTTGAAGAAAGTAATTGGACATAATATCCCTACACAGACAATATTACCAAAGCTCGATGAAGAAGGAAGAATCATATTGGAACCAAAGTTCATTTTTCAAACATGCACAAAGAAGCTAAGGATTAGAACACTCATCAAGTATCTCATCCAATGGAAGAATTTACTAGTTGAAGATGCCATATGGGAGGATGAAGAGTTCATTCAGAAGCATCCACACTTGATTAGCATTGAGTACGATGCTTCTCTGAAGAGGGGGGGCATACTACGCCCTTAATCTTAGAGTATGCATAGGGTTATCAGCACTCAACTTGTGGCTACCTTAACTCTTAATTAGGTTATATTATAATTATTATTCTTATTATTAATGGTCAATACTACTGTTGCTATAGTAGTTTGTAGGTGAGGTAGTTAGACATTTTAAATGTCTACAGTGATCTACCTCCTCTATTTAATGTAATCATCTCCTTTGTTAATTCAAGCAATTTCTAGCCCAAAATTGTTTCATGGCATCAGAGCAGGTCTGAGCCTCCCTTATGGGAGGACTCAGGATTTTGAGAGGGCATTTTTAAATCTGTAATTCGTGATTTATCACGTGAGATTTTTGTGAGTCCAGATCGAGGGTTCTTGTTTGCATTTTTCGTGAGTATTTTCATGAAAAATTTCAACCCTCCTGTTGCTTTGATCCGCCTACGTCAAGGGTTTCAGGTTTCAAAAATCGCGGAGGAACTGGCCCCGAAAAATCGCCGCTCTGTGGCCAGCTCTTTTTGGCGGTTTTTATCCTCAGAATTCGCTTTTGTCTCAAGGAGATTTTCCGGGTTCATGGCTCCCTTTACGCAATTTTCATCTCTCTTTTGGACGCACTTTCCCCGGTTTGGCCGCCGCTCTTCTTGCTAGACGCCACGCATTCCACCTTTTATGCCCACGCCGCTTCTTGTTTTTCTCGTACACCTGGTTTCTAGCTCGTCTTCTTTCTTCAAACCCGCGATTTCTACCGCCGGTTTTCAGCCGCTTTCATCCTGAGTTGCCCGCTTAGCCTCGCCGATCCGGGCTCGCTTTTTTGCAATCTAATTTCTGATGGCGGCTAGGGTTTCTATTCATCCCTGTATTTTTGGTGTTTGGCAGAAATTTTTCTGCACATTTTGAAGCTTTCATGGCGGCTAGAGTTCCAGATATTTCGACTAGGGTTTTGAACCCTCAAATCAAGTCGAAAATTTATTTTTATTACATATTCCTTCTGGGTTTTTTGAGACATCAAATGGGTTGGTCTCCGATTTTTCTAGGTGTCTCAAAGTTCATGCCTCAAAATTTGTGCAAATGGGTGTTGACGAAATTTTCTGGGTATTCAAAAAAATTTCTAGGTTTTCAACAACATTTTCTAGGTACTCTTCAGATTTGTGGGTTTTTTAAATTTTTTTCCCTTTATAAAATTCCCGGAAGGGTTTATAATTTTCCTCGTACCATGGGCCGCATTCCCCGCTTACCCTAGTCAAGGTTTTTGTTGTTCAGGAAGGCTCTCTAGTATTTATTTTTTACCGTTTTTTCTAAAAAAACAATGATTTGTAATCTTGGGTTTGGCAATTTTTTCCTTAAAAATTGTAGTTTGTTACAATCTATTTTGGTCGCACTTGAAGTTGTTGGGGCGAACATCTGCACAACTGGCTTCTTGCAGTCTGTTCTCAGTCGTCGCACTCATCTGCAAAGGTTTCGACGGTTTGCCGATTTATCCTCAAATCGCGGGTAGCCGTTTCGTGTCTCTCGGTTTCAGTGGAAGGATAGCTCGCTATCCAACGCCAGTTGGACTTCTCTTTGTGATGACTGGGCCGCCAGCCTCTAAGTGTGACTGGGAGGTTTGGTGGCAGACTCATCTCACGTGGCAGAGTCAGTGGCAGGCTCTTGTCTCTTGTTGCAAAGCATTCTAAAGAAGGGGCAACCTTCTCTGTTTTATTCTAGATGGTTTTGTACTTTTGGTCACCAACATTCTGCAGATCCAGGGTGGGTCTCCATAGCAGCAGACTGTTCTGAAGAATTTGTGACCAAACGACTTGCAGATTGTCTTTTGTAGGCTAGTTAATCGATTGACCATTAAGGGAGGGTGTTAGAATATTATATTCTGATATTGTATAATGGTCAAATTACATTCATCAGATAGGTAGTCAGTAGGTAGACATGATTTTAATTCTCATTAATGTAATCATCTCCCTTTGTTAACCAAGCAATTTCTAGCCCAAAATTGTTTCAGCTTATATTATAATTATTATAGTATTATTTAGTTGTTTAGGTCGGCCTAGGGCTTATATGTTGTTATCTAAGTCAGCTTTGGTGATATCCTAGGCATAAGTAGGGTATATATAGGAGGTAGAGAGTCTCATTTAATCATCAAATTGTGAATTGTGTTCTCATTGGAGATATTTGGAGGTTTGTCCCCTTGAAGTGGCTTGTTATTCTCAGTTGTTATGAAGTATTTGCAGATTATTTCATATCATATTCCTCTTTTGTGCTTCTTATTCCACATGTTACTTGTTATGTTCTTACGACTTTTGATGTTACCATGATTCCTTGCATTCCATGCTTATGATGTTTACCAATTATGTTATGCCATATTTATTATGCTTATCTTTTACTTATAAATGTCTATCATATTTATGTTTATCATGCTCACATGCCTTAAGTTAATGATCCTTATCATGCTAATGATTATGTGTTTATGACCTATATCTTCTTATGATGATCCTTATCATGCTAATGATTATGTGTTTTTGACCTATATCTTCTTATGATGATCCTTATCATGCTAATGATTATGTGTTTTTGACCTATATCTTCTTATGATGATACTTATTATGCTTATGATTACAAATATATGATCTTTATCATGTTTATTATTCTATGTTTATGATATGTATCATGCTTATAATTCCAAGTTTATGGTTCTTGTGGTGCCCATATCTTGTATGTCCTATATGTGCCTACATGATCTTTATCTAGTCTTTGGGGCCATCCTTACCTTATCACTTGTCTATATTGGGTGCAAACATTGGGAGGCATCTTGCCTTCCATTATTGCATGTACTTTCACGATTATCTCTTACTTATGTTCTTACATGCTTATCATATGATGATTCTTTTACTATGCTATGTGCTCTATTGTGCATGATCAAAGTCCTTTGGCATCTTATCTACTTGGTCAAAGTCCATTTCGCGTAGTCATAGCATTTATCAATTTTTGTAACAAGCAAAATCCCTCATCCTAATTCTTTTACTTTTACTATTTTCAAAGATTTAGCAAGTTGTGATGATATTTGTTTTTAAATGCTTGACAAATGTTACTCATCATATGCCTTTTTTTGTACTACGGGCTTTATGGAGCATTCATTACAAAGAGAATTCGAGAATGATTAATTACTTTACATAGCTTTGAGTGTTTGAAAACATTTATTTTCCTTGTTGATAGCTCGTTTTACTTTGGCATGCATCTGCCTAGTAGTTCACATGCACATGAAAATGGGGGCAAAATTTAGTGGTGAAAATTGCACACCTATGCCCTTTTCCCTTATGTTTTGTGTCCACTTCGATTAGTGTCTTAAACTCAATAACTAGCTTACAAGTGGCATATTTTGGTGTGAATTTGGCCCATAACATCACCATATCCCAATCCAATCATCAATAATCCCCAAAATATCATTCCTTATCCCTAGTTATATTTTTCATCACCTTCGATCAGATCTACGAGTGTGGACTTGACCCAAGTCACTTCTGCAATTGCAAATTTGAACCCTAAGCTTTTAAATTTTAATTCAATTTTTATCCCACCAACTCCCTCCTATTAACCATTGTAACCTGACTTAGAGCACATTTTGTTGATTTGTGTGCTTGGTGCTTGTCTTTAATGACATTTCTTTACTCATTTGAAACCATTAAGGTCTATCATTCTAAAAGCATACTAGGGTTTATTAATAGAGCATTCTTGAGAGCATTCTAGTATTGTTTATCAAAACATTATGACAACTCATCCGAGGTCCCTTGCACACTTGATTTCTATCTTCACTCCTTTGCTTAGAGCCATAAAGCCAAATTGACTATGGGTTCAACTAAGAAGAACTTGACCCTTGCAATTCAACAAATTCCCCAAAGGAGTTCCTAAACACCACTTATCCTTACATTAATTCAAACATTAGAAATCAAAGCAAAAGAAATTCCCACAGTCCACATTAGATCGGTTCAAATTCACAAGTTACAATTCAAGTCTACACACAAGTTCAGATTCACACTCACAAAGATCAGGTCCACATTCATGTAGGTGAACTTGAGTGAAAAACGGTCAGATTGCAGAATCTAGGGTCTTGATTTGAACAGGCACTAAAATTTCAATACTTTGACAAATCAACTTCCAACATTTGTAATAGCATGGTCCCATCATTGGAATCTAGCTAAGTAATGCAATTTAATTTATTTTAATTCCACCACAATTATCAATCCCAGCTCATTATCCTAGGTCAGATTTGTTTGTCATTGTGATTTAATTAATTGTCCTAGGGTAATTCATGTAAAGTGGGTACTTTTCCCATTACACTATGTAATCAACAATGGTTAGTGTGGTGGCAACTACCAACTGGCATTCACAATTCCAAATCTTATACATCCATTCCAATCCAAATAAAACAAAGGCCCTTGAACAACAACGGTGAGCATGAGTGTCAACAATGGAGAACATAAGTAACTATGACTCTAGAAAGTTTATATGCATCAAGTATAGTAATTTCCAACATGCAGGTTACATTGTAACATACTGAATAATATTTCATTATTAGTACTGAGCCAGCTCAAGTTATTGCCATCTCATTAAGTAAAGCTAATCAATGAATGTTCAATTATTTCAATTCATAAAATAAACAAGATAGAATCATTGGACAATTATTATTTAGGATTTCCTTTACTTGAAGTCATCAAGTGAAAGGAATATAATCATTGGAGAGCCCAACTATTATCTCGAATCCCATTTGGGGTATTTTCTTCGATCATTAGGAGGTTGGACCTTATATCTTTATTTGATTTAAAAATATCAGTGTTATGCATTAATCCTAATGTTCATCCAATAGTGTTCTCAAGCAATTATGTTTACTCTTCGTAATAGTAGCTATACTCGGCAAAAAAGAAATTGAATGTCAAGATGAGTTCCTGCTCATCCTATGAAATGCATAAATATCAACAAAAAAGTGGTCATTTTCTGAAAGACCACACTGTTTGCACCAACTTCTCACAGGCAAATGTGTTGAACAAGTTAAAACTTAAATATCAATATATGCATATTTTCTATTTTTCCTAACTATTCGTGTTATTTTAACTTAATTTAACTCAGACTCACCAATCACATATATGTGAGATATTGCAGGAAAAAAATTTACTTCATTACTGTTTCCAATGACATAATAGATAGATTTTTTACAGTAAATTTCTCTGATTGAGCATATCAAATGCAACCATAAACTTATGCAGTTTCTGTTAAATTAAACTTTCCTGACATTGCATCCAATAACATATCTGACACATGATTTTATTAAAATTGTCCAAAAATTAGCAGTGGCATTTGAAATTCAACCCTTTTTTGTTGATGCACACATTGAAGCACTTTCGGGGCTTCAAGTCTTCAAGTGAAGGAATAACAAAATGGAGATTGGTAAATTATTTCTAAAGATCATACAAGCCACATCCCTGCTGAAACTTGAAACTTTGAAGTGTGGAACCAACATACGATGGAGAACCGTCCCCCAGCTTGGCCTGCCTTTTGGGACACTCTAGGGACAGAGGATGGGGATGAAAGATCATCTCCCCATCCCTTGTGTGGGCAACACAAATAACTAGAAGGAAAATTAAGCAACATAGTGGGATGTAGAAACAAGTGAGCAAGCTAATGAAGACTAGGATGTGCAGCCAGAATTCATTTGTCCTGTTGTTTGAGCAAGATGAGTTCAGGAGTCAAAGAAGAAATTCATGAGACTTCCATCTAATAATGACTGGTTATTGAACTTTCTGCTCACCACAGCTTAAACATTTTCATTTTGGTATTTTGATTTCATTGTTTCAATGTTCAATTTGTAACTTCATGCTTGTAGCTGATGATGCTAGACGTATCACTGAATTGTCATTGTAACTTCGGCCTTTTGTAATCAATGGTAATCATTTGCATTGATGATTAATGTGACAATGTCATTAAATGTTGGATAATGGATTGTGTTGTTTGATTAATTTTTATTTTCTTTTAATTAGCTTATTTTGATTTAAGTGATATGAGATTTCCACAATCCATTTAAATGTAATTATATTGCTTCTGGCGTTGATTGTGTATAAGCTTTTTCATCAACGTTTCGGATCACACTCCGTGATCCATCATCAGGATAGAGAGCTTGGTCTGCAACTAACCATTTTTTCTCCTCAGCTCTCTATCCTGATGATGGATCACGGAGTGTGATCCGAAACGTTGATGAAAAAGCTTATACACAATCAACACCAGAAGCAATATAATTACATTATTTTGATTTGTTTAAGTTATTTTTTTCAATTTTGTAATTTAGTTTTCAAGTATTTATTTTTACACATATTTTTTGTAACCTTCCCCTTGTCATGACCAAAATCCAGAAATTTTTTCACCATCCACAAAAGCATATCCCCCATCCCCAACACTTGGAGAAAAACAACAGCACTACTAATTCAATCAAACCTCAACAGTTTCCAGCATTATTGATATTTGCAAATTTAATATCAGAAAAAGTGAAGTCAAATAATAAAATACCCAACAACAAACTAAATTTCATGCATTTAAGCCTAATATTATGTATTTTTTCTTCCTCATTTGTTCTTAGTCACTTGCCCCGTGTCCTTTGCAGTGCATGGATGTCAGCAAACTTAGGGCAATTTGCTAATTTTCCAGAAGAAAGTTTTAACGCTATTTATTTTCTGCTTTACACTCATTTATCTTAAGCAATTATGTTAAACAAGCGAAACTAAAATTATAAAATAACAACTCTTCGTTTAACAGCAGTAACAAATGATGCTATGTGATGGTTCATTTATTAGTTTTAAGTTTTTAACCTTACTGGTTCATCCCTGTGAAGCATA